>OV743721.1:14255106-14379514 GCA_928272305.1 Volucella inflata | reverse complement strand
CGCTTTCAAGGTCTATTATCCATGAATGGCCCTTGCATCGTTGAAACCGAAAAACTTTCCATTCTCGGTATGTGTGTCAATGACAACTTACGTTGGAATGACCACATATTCGAAGTCGCCAAAAATGCTGCGAAATGTTTAGGTTTCCTTAAGCGATGTAACAAATATTTCACCCCCCTTGATCTAGCTTTAATATACAATATAAGGCTTTCATCCGCCCGAAATTGGAGTACAATGCGCCTACTAGATAGGAATCAAAACAGTGCGGTAAAACTAATGGGTGATCAAATGGGAAAAATGAGATTTTCTTAGTAGATCCACTAAATTTCTGGGACATGTGTGGGAGAACGGAAGCATAAAGCCGTCTGACGAAAAGCTAAGCGCCGTGAAAGGTTTTCCGAAACCGAGCAAAGTGAAGCAGGTGCAGAGTTTCCTTGGACTAACTGGGTTCTTCCGTAAGTTTGTGCCTAATTATTCCATTTATGCAAAGCCTCTTTCAGACTTGACGAAGAAGGAGAGTGCGTTCATCTTCGGGCCAGATCAGATCATCGCATTTGAATGACTGAAGAAGTTACTATGTAAAGAGGCAGTCCTTAAGCTGTTCGACCCAACGATCAACACAGAATTATATACAGACGCGAGTATTGTTGGGTACGGTGGAGTTCTGCTCCAGAAGCATCAAGGCCAAATGCATTTCATCTTCTACATGAGCTTCAAGGCAACCCCAGCCGAAAGGAATTGACTAGCTATGAGCACGACGTTCTGCCTATAATAAAGTGCATAAAAAAAATAAAGCCGTATTTACTGGGAATAAAATTTAAAATCTACACGTACTGCAAGGCATTCCAGGCTCCCATGAATAAGAAAGATTTATGCCCACGAGTAGCCAGATGGGCGATTATGCTGCAGGAATGCAGGACCGTTCGGGATCGTCCATGCGTCACGTAGATGCACTTAGCCTATATCCAGCCCTACGAAGAATTGAAGATGGCATCATTGAGAGGATCAGGAAATCGCAAGGTAAAGACGAGTTGTGTCAGTTAGTAATAGATCTTGTGTCAACAACAGGAACTTACAAGGACTACGAAATGAGGACCAACCTGCTGTACAAATTCGTAGAAGGCACACATTTGCTAGTGGTACCTAAGGCTATGCGAAAGGAGATTCTGAAGGATATTCACAGAGTCGGTCACATTTGTTTCTAAGAGTATGGAAGCAATCTCCAAGCAGGACTTTTTTATCCCCAAGATTGGACAATGGATTGATGCCGTTCTATCCAGCTGTGTTCCCTGCATTCTGGCTGCAAGGTAAAACGGGAAAGCTGAACGATTTCTACACCATTCATCACATTCTAACGACAACAGGGGTGCCGCGCGGAAATGGTCAAGTAGGAAGGATGAATTGCATCATCATAGAGATTCTTCCCAAAGTATCAGTAAAGGATCCTACGAAGTGGTTCAAACACGTCTCTCACGTTCTACATGTAATCAACTTAACGGTATCACGGAGTACCAAGCGACGCCCATGTCAACTGTTGTTTGAGATCATTATGAGACGCGAGGAGGACAAGCAGCTACGAGAGTTATAAGAAGAGGTAATACTGGATGACTTCGAAAATAGCCACAACATAATGAGGAAGACAGCCGAACAATAAATCCAAAAGGTACAGGAGGAGAACAAGAAGACGTTTAATCGAAAAAGGAGGGCGTCCATTACTACTATAACATATTCGATTTCACCCCATAGCACACCTGCAAGGGATCGGCACTGCAACAACGGCGTAAGTGATTCACGTGTCAGATTACCTGCACTGACCTAGTCACTACGCCATAAAAACTCAAGTGGCGATCGATTATAGGCATAACAGCGGCACGATGGAAGGAAAGACGATATTGGTCGTGGTGGGTGTTCTGGCGGCGGGATCAGTACTGACCTTTGCATGTAGGGTATATAGTTAATACCGACAAACGATGGTTGATTTTTAGAAAATAAACAGCGTATTTCGGACGAAAAAGTGACTGTTGCTTAAAGTTCAAAATTAAAAGTGAAAAGTTCGGGTGATGTGAGCATATTGCATATTGAAAATTGTTACATTTGTTGCGGGTTTGTGTACAAATTTACTTTCTGTGAGCCGAATGACAGTTAATTGTAATAAAATAGTGTTAAAAAATGACACTCGTGAAATATTTAGCAAGAAACGTGAATTAATCGGTACCGCGTCACTTGTAAATGGACTTTACGAATTAAACTGTCAAATAAACACAAGAACGAATAATAAGAAGTTGTTATATTAGCAAGTTCTAGTCAAAAGTTAAGGCATCGAAGATTGGGCCATATTTGCGACGAAAATATCACAAAAGTAGAAAAGGTTTCGGTCGGCATAAAATTATAATCACAAAAAGGTTTAGTTTAAGTTTTATATGCATTTTATTTTATTAATCAATAACAAATAACCATAACATCAAAAAATGGTGAAAAATGTATTGTATGTGCCAAAGGTAAACAAACGCTTACGCCGTTTAATTCAATTGGAAAGCGTGTAAAAACATTTTGGACTTAAAACATGCAGATGTGTGTAGCCCGTTTGAAACAAATTCTCATTCTGGTGCGCGTTATTATGTTAACTTCATAGACGATTTCAGTGGAAAAGCTTTTTTTAATTCCTGTCAGATGTCTTCGACGAATTTGTGAAATTTAAAACGTCGGTAGAGAATAAGTGTTCGCGCTAAATCAAAATACTTCGTGCTGATAACGGTACTAAATATTGTTACAAAAAAATCAACTAGTTGCCAAACTAAAGCTATGGACACGACAAATGGATGCTGTTAGCGTATTTATGAATGGTGAAATGCTGGAAGAAATTTGCATGCGTCAACCGAAAGGTTTTGAAGATGGAACCAAGTGTGTGTGTAAGTTCAAAATGGCATTGTATGGGCTTAAGCAAACAAGTCGTGTGTGGAATGTGAGGTTGAACGAAACTTTGCTGAATTTTGGCCTTAAACGTAGCCAGATGACACCAGGAAAATACTAATCGTCGCAATTTACGTAGACGATTAATTGATTTTTTTCAACTATGAATCAATTGAAAATCAACTGAAGACAGTGTTATTCCAAAACTACGAAATGAAAGACTTGGGTGAAGGTAACTCAGTATTGCGTATTCACTTAACACGCAATAAAAGGGATAAAAGCATTGCAATCCGATATCAACACAAGTGGATCCGAATCACAAGTTGTCAAAAAGTATGTGCCCAACTGATCCAACAGAAATCGAAGAAATGTCGAAGAAACCCTACATACGAGCGATTGGTAGTTTGTTTTTTGCATCACAAATTACTCGACCTGATATTTCGTATGCCGTCAACTTTTGAGGGCGATTTGGAACCAATTCTTGCAATCAAAACTGGACGGCTGTGCACGTCTGATGCGATATTTGAAGGGGACGAAAAATCGAAAACGTGCATATCATCATGAAGCAACGGACATAGAAGGTTACTGTGACACCGACTATGCAGGTAATTTAGACATTAAACAAACTACAACTGTACCTATACATGTTTTTCTTTTTCAAAAGGCAACTATTAGTTGCAGCTCGAAGTTGCAAAAACGTATCACCTTGTCAAGCACAGAGTCTGAGTTTGTGGCCATGGTCGCTGCAGCCAAAGATTCAATCTGGTTGAAACAGCTACAACACGAATTTTTCCCATCGTCACCTAAACTCACATACTGCATTGTGACGACAAAAGCGCAATGGTCAAAGCACACAACAACTCATACTCTGACGCGACAAAACATGTCGATGTGAAACTCAAATCTCTACACCAAAGGATACATGGAAAAGAAATCGAACTATGTCACGTACATACAACTGAAATGATTGCTGATGCCTTGACAAAGGGCCTTCCTAAAGTAAAATTAGAATATTTTGCCAGTAAATTTGGGCTAGTTTAAATCATTTGAGAATTCATATTTAATTCAATTTGCACGAAAATATAAATCAATATAAATAATGAATCAAAGAAATATTTAATCAAGTCAATTATTACTGCACTAATTGTTTAAAAAAATTTAAATCATCATCAATTGTTATTTTAATTACTATTATTAATATTATAAAAGTTTATTTTAACTAGTAATATAGTTACAATACTTAAAAATATACTCGTATAATTAAACAAAATATAATATTAACTAGAGAAAAATGAGTGACATTTTATATTTCCTAAACAGAAATAGTATTAAATGCCCCATCAAAAAGATAAAAAGCAATAATTGAAATAAATGGGTGGAGTGACCCTTTCAGTTAAAAATAAATAACTAAAAACTTACAATTTCAAAATTAAAGCAAACAATGCATTGAACTTTATACATTATGTCATTGATGAAAAAGAACACAATACCAAAATTCAAGTTAAAAAACGAAAGTAGTTTTAGAGAACAAAATTACATTTAATGAAAAGACTAAAGAACCAAAACATCAAAAACACTAACATCAGACTACGAATGAGAACTAAAGATGGATTCTTAACGTTGTATATAATGGGCTAGAAGCCAATATTTTACGTGCTTCAAAAATATTTTGATAGGACCAAGAGTCCTAATCCAAAAAGGAAGCTCATTTAAGAGACTGCGCGATGAAACTGTATAAAAAATCCTATTGGCTGTGGTTCGAAATTTAGGAACAGCTACTAGATTCAAGTGATGACGACGTACCTATATTGTAATTTTCAAGAACTCTTATGTTTAAATTACCAGATCTATAGAAAAGGACTTTGAAACTTTGAAACAATATAAATGCCGGACGGGAAGAGTGTGCAAATCGTAAAATAATGCTATGATGTAAGCTATTTTTCCCGCAGATTTTTCTTATAATAAATTTCAGAAAAAACTAGAAGTGGTTGGATTCTGTTAAAACATGTTAATTTTTACTCTTTGAGATCTATTTACAGGACATGATTTGAACCATTTAAGAACAAAACCTCGAAAAACTGCATTTTGAAATTTCCGGAAAAAATGTAATGGTTAACTAATTAATATCAAATGCTTTGGAAATGTCGACGAAGAGACTTGCTGTAAACTTTTTATTGTCTAAGCTCTCGAAAATTTGTGACCAAAAGTTTAGCAGTGCATCCTCCGTACTTTCACGTATTTGAAACCCATATTTAAGTGAACTGAAAAAGCTTATTTTATTAAGAAAGTTAACAATCCTATTATTCATATCTTTTTCAAAAACTTTGCTTACTAAAGGAAGAAGCGAAATAGGTCTGTAGTTGCTAACATTATTTGTATCACATTTTTTACACAGTGGAACTACATCCACAGACTTAAGAGCTACGGGAAAAAATCCAGATAAAAGATATGTGCTAGGACGTCCACAAAAAACAAGCAACATTCTTCAATGCCATCTATGCCACAGGAATTTGAGTTTCTTAAAGAGCATACTGTTTTCAACAACTCTAGGTCTGTAATGGGCTCAAAGAAAACAGTTTCGTAAGGAGTACAAAAAAAACTAGAATTCCTGCAACCGAGTGCAGTTGAATTTTAGAGGAAGCGGGCTTATTGAGAATGCTATTAACGAGTTTCCATTCTTCTCTTACATTTACTCTATTAAAGCTAAAATGATTTTTGTAAAACGTGTCATGACAATCTGAAACTTTATTTTTTACTTCCAAGCATAACCTTTTGTAACTTCTTCTCAGGTTTGTATTGCAAGGGTGTTTATAACTTTTTTTTTCCTAATTAATTGTAGAAGCTCAGCAGTTTGAGCCATTTTGACCAGCTTTTTATATTTTTCGTAAAACTACAATATTTTATATGATTTGTAAGGCAATTTATAAAAATATCATACGATTTAGATAGATCTGGCTCCATAAAAACATATTCCCATGACTCAAAGCTGAGAACAGACTTTAACTTAGAAAAATCAATTGTGGTTACCTAATTGTGAGAACTAGGCTTATGGTGGCACGAATACGATAACTTTGGCGCCGAGAATTGATAACGGTATTTTGTAGGGGAGTTAAAAACTAGCATTTTTACTATGGGAGGGGGGGGGGGTCCATCTCATCCCATTTAGGAGTTATGGGCAATTTAAAAACAAATGACTTTAGATGGGGAAAAAATTATTAAAAAAAACAACGGAAATACCTACAATAAAGTACTATACAGAATATGAAAGCCCGAAACTTGTTCTTTAATATAAAATAACACTAAATGATTCGTGTGAATAATTTTTGAATAATTCACATTCAAACTCAAATTCTTAGTAATAAGTTAAGAAAAATAAATTGTTTAACAATATTACTCAAAATTGTGAAATAATGTGCCAAATTGGTTTTTTGTATTCAATGCGCGTATTAATTCTGAATCGAACACAAAAAACCGCGTGGATTTATGTCTTCTGGTTTTTAAGCAAATTGAAATTAATACCTTAGTTTTTTGGCATTTATATACGTAGTCTTCCTTTAAATAAGCTAATGAGTATTAAACATCTCGCAGACGCCTATATCAATAGTTTTCTTAATTAAGGGATTTCAAGTCCCTTTCCGCGGGTGGCAGGTCCCGCTCACGCAACTTCGTTGCTCCGCTCAGGGTATGTGCTTTTCGTCAGGCAGGCGCCTATGTCATCAATACTCTTCATCCACTGTACTCATCACAAAATTAAAAAGTTCAGATAAAAAACAAAGTTTCACTAATTCACATTATAGAAAATTCACATGTTCCAATGTTGCAGTAAATTATTTACTTTGCGAAATACGAGGGCGGGTCAATAAGTCCGTGACTTTTTGAATTTCTGACCTCTTTACTGAAACAGCAACACTGCTCCTGTCAACAGGCATCTGTCAGTTGACTCCTGTCAAAATTTAAACTTGCTGCGTCAGTTAGTTTGTGTTTGACAGCTATTTTTATCAGACTACTCACTAATTTGAGGAGAAAATGGAAAAAAGTGAATTTCGTGTGCTTATTAAGCATTATTTCTTGCGAAAAAAACCATTACCGAGACCAAGGCTAAGCTTGATAAATACTATGGGGACTCTGCACCATCGATTTCAATGGTTTACTGAATTTCGTTGTGGCCGTACAAGCACTGAAGATGCCGAACGTCCTGGACGCCCAGTTGAGGTCTCTACACCCGAAACAATCGAAAAAATTCACGATATGGTGTTGGCCGACCGAAGATTGAAAGTGCGAGAGATTGTGGAAGCCGTAGAGATCTCGCATGGCTCAGTGGTTTCAATTTTGAATGATCACTTGGGCATGAGAAAGCTTTCCGCAAGATGGGTGCCGCGTTTGCTCACAGTCGACCACAAACGCAATCGTGTAACAACTTCACAGGAAGGTTTGGCGTTGTTTAATCGCAATATGGAGGAGTTTTTGCGCCGTTTTGTAACCGTGGACGAAACATGGATCCATCACAACACACCAGAGAACAAACAACAGTCAAAACAGTGGGTTTCTAAGGGTGAATCGGCGCCAAAGAAGGCCAAGGTGGGTTTGTCAGACAAAAAAGTTATGGCGACTGTTTTTTGGGATGCACGCGGGATAATCCACATTGACTACCTTCAAAAGGGAAGAACAATCAATGGGGAATATTATGCCAACTTATTGGACCGATTCAATGACGATTTGAAAAAAAAACGACCTCATTTGGCCAAGAAAAAAGTTCTTTTCCACCAAGACAATGCAAGGGTGCACACATGTGCAGTTGCCATGGCAAAAATCCATGAATTGGGCTATGAATTGCTCCCTCATCCACCCTATTCTCCAGATTTGGCTCCGAGCGACTACTTCTTGTTCCCAAACCTGAAGAAATGGCTTGTTGGAAAAAGATTTGACTCCAATGATGAAGTCATCTCGCAAACAAAGGCCTATTTTGAGGACCTCGACAAATCATTTTTTTTGGAAGGGATAAAAAAAGTGGAGAAGCGTTGGACAAAGTGTATAGAGCTCAAGGGAGACTACGTTGAAAAATAAAATTATTTTTTTATCAAAAAATCTGTGTTTTAATCCAAAAGTCACGGACTTATTGACCCGCCTTCGTATCTATGTTTGTACGTATGCAATATGTAATGCACTTGATAATGATGCAAAAATATAACCGAACAAACGTTTGGCTTTTATACCGTTATTTCTTTTTGTGATAAGGCGTATAGTTATTGATATTCACAAAGATCACTCTGTATTCAACCGTAATGCGAATCAAATGATATTTTTTGTGAATAAGCAATGACGGCTAAGCATCCTCTAATCCATCCTGAACTAAATAGCTTCTCAGTGTTTTGTTCGTTCGGAGATTTGGTGTCGACCAACGAAAGAAGCATTGAATTTTTAGAAGAATCTGGTTTAATTCCCACTAAAACATCCATTCCCCCACTGTGTTGCAACTTACCTATGAAGGTAGAAAAGTGTAGAAATGTAAAGTTCGGGTGGATGTGGCGATGCTCAAAGAAAAGCTCTAAAAAAAAGGTGACAAAAACTGTAGAAATACAATCAACCCGTGTATCGGTACATTTTTCGATGGACCTCAATGTCGGTTAGAGATTCGCGAGGTGCTTGCAATAATTATCGCTTTTGTTATCAAAATGCCTGTGAACACGTTTTTTCAGGTAAATTAATTAAACCTTAAGCTACAACCTAAGGATTTTTTAAAAATATTATTACATGTATGTTATTATTTTAAAATTAGCATATAACGGTTTAGCGCCATCACGACAGTAAAAGTGAGCTTAGTAAATCTACTACAATAGATTACTATAACTATTGTCGTGAAATAGCTGAAAAAATAGCATCTCACGTCGATGTTAACATTGGCGGCGAAGGAAAAACTCTACAAATCGAAGAGACCTTTCTTACAAGAAGAAAATACCACAGAGGCCGTGTAACCGAACAAATAAAAATCGTTGTGTTGGGGCTATTTTGTAAAGAAAATAAGGTCGGACGCTTCTTTAAAGTGAACTCCAAAAGTAAAGAAGACTTGTGGCCTCGCCAATTCATAGGAATTGAGAAAATGTTCCCTATTTCTACGACTCATGAAATTACAAACCACAGCAAAGGCGAATATGTTGACAAGACCGATGCAACCAATATTATAAATGATCTTGAGAATCCGAACAAGCTTCTGAAAAAATTTTATGCCGCAATACAACGCAGCACCTTCACCAATATATGGCAACTTTCTTTTACCCGAAATACTGCCTTGAAAAAAATTATAAGGACGACATGGGCTCCCAAATCACGGAATTTTTAATTGACGTAAAAAAAAGTGTACTCAGGTTTTGTCAAAGGTAAAGAAAGTGTGGGTTTGCAACTGAAGGACTTCGACCCTCCGACCGTTCACAGTGAGCACTTAGAAGGTATTTTACCACCAAAACAACCTCGGCTCTTCACCATCATCGACAAACTCAACGAACTCGACATTGACACCAGTACGGACGATGACTTCTTTGACGAAACTTACATACCTTTTTAATATGTACCCGTACATTGAACATTTAATTGACTACTCTTAACTAACACCTAACTTAGTTACAAACTGCCTGACTGGGACACGGAATGCAATGCAAATCTACCTCCTCGTGGTGCATTCTGGGTCACACTAAATGATTTGCTGTACTTTACTTACAAAGATGACCCTATCATCAATATTAATCCTCAAAGTGAGATCACCATAAATGCAAAAAAAAAAAACGTCTTATAAAAAATAGTTTAAGTAATTTTCAATTTTCTCAAAAACTAGAAGATATAAAGCCATGCGGTTTTTTGTGTTCGATTCAGAATTGATATGCGCATTAATACAAAAAACCAATTGGGCACATCATCTCACAATTTTGAATAATATTTATTTTAAAAAAAAATTTTTTTCACTTTTTACCAAAAATTGATGTTTGATGTAAATTTTGTATTAAAGAGCAAATTTTAGGCTTTCAAATTTTAAGTATTGCGGTTGTTTTTTAATAATTTCTTTCCTATTTTAAGTCATTTTTTTCTAAAATTGTCCCCTACTCCTAAACGGGGCGAGATAGAGCCTCATTTTTCCTTGACAGCATAAACTTGGTCTTGCCCTCATTGACCGCTAAACCCATTTTCGCCACTTCCGTCTCAATACTCGCGAAAGCGCCACTGACATCACGCTGCTTTCTCCCGATTATGTCAATATCGTCGGCGTATGCGAGTAGTTGGACGGACTTTTGAAAGATAGTGCCTCTTGTGTTTGCTCGTGAGTTTTGCACTATTCTTTCAAGTACGATGTTGAAAAAATCGCATGACAGCGCATCGCCTTGTCTAAATCCTTTCTGGTTGTTGACGAACGGCTTCAGGCGTTCACACAATATGGCGGATAATATCTTATATACGATGTTAAGGAGACTGATGCCTCTGTAGCTGGCGCAGTTCAGAGGGTCTTCTTTCTTGAGAATCGGACAAGCAATGCTGAGGTTCCATTCATCGGGCATACTTTCGTCCGGCCATATTTTAAAGATGAGTTGGTGTATGCTACTTACCAAGTCATCGCCTGCATTTTGAAGAGCTCGGCAGTCAGGCCATCCGCTCCAGCAGCTTTTTTGGACTTAAGCTTCGATAAAGCTATCTTCACTTCATCCAGGTCAGGTGGACGGAATTGTTGGTCATCATTGTCCAGGTTGAAAGGTTGATTCTGCCTGACAGCGGTATTTTGTCCGTCATCGCCGTTATACAGTCTGCAGAAATGATCTTTCTAAATCCTCAGCATCGACTGCAGTTCTACTACGATGTTCCCTTGTTCATCTCTACAGGCTTCGGTTCGGGGTTTGTTTCCGTGGCATGTTATTTCTACCTTTTTGTAAAACTTCTGAACCTCATTCCTGGAGCAGCATCTCTCAATTCCCTCGATCGCGCGCTTCTCATACTCTTTCTTCTTCCTCCTGAGAAGCCGGGGTTCGTCTCTCCTCTTGCTCTCATGGAGCTCATTAGCAGCTCTGGTCTTTCTTAGCAGCGCCGCTTTATATGCATCTTGCTTAGCTGCATGTGCTTGCCGGGATTCATCATCGAACCAGGGGTTTCGTCGTGGTGAACGAGTGAAACCCAACACATCAGAAGCGGCAACTCTGATGGCGTTTTGGCAGTGTTTCCAATGGTCTTCGATGCTTGATCCTGGCGGTATTGGGCCTCTTAAGAGATTAAGAGACACTCGATTGGACAAAGGCTTGGTGATTGTAGCCGTCTGATGTCGAATTTTCTCACAGCATTGGTTTGTCTCGGCGTAGTTTGGGATATCCGCAACCGTACCTTGGCTACAACGAGGTAATGGTCGGAGTCGATGTTGGTTCCTCGGAACGTACGGACATCCATAATACTGGATCAATGTCTTGCGTCCATCGCAATGTGATCAATCTGGTTAACTGTTGATTGATCAGGAGTTCTGCAAGTCCCCTTGTGTATGTCGAAATGTGGGAACCACGTGCTAGCTACGACAATGTTTCGCCCCGCCGCACAGTCGATCAGCCAGAATCCGTTATCGGAGGTGGTGTTGCGCAGGCTATATTTTCCGATCATTCCACCAAAAGTATCCTCTCTTCCTAGGTTTGCATTAAAATCACCGAGGACAATTATAATGTCATCCTTAGGGCATTGTTAGTAGGTCTTGTTAAGGACCTCATAGAAGGCATTCTTAGTGTCGTAATCTTTCTCCTCTGTGGGGGCATGCGCGCATATAAGGCTAATGTTGGCGAATTTAGCCTTGATGCGGATTGTTAAAGACGCTCGCTCACATGTTGGAAGCTCAGGAATTTTTGTCTTAGTCTGCCTCCGACAACAAATCCGCATCCCCATAAGCGCTGCTTTTGCCGTCGGTAGCAATTGCCGTAGTAGATGTCGCAGTTTTTCATCTTTTTTTTGTCCGGCCAATCCTATCGGCCGGGCCTAGGGTCGGCTAGGGCCTCCGCTAGCTGCTCGGCTGCACATGGTCTTTTAAGGGATCTAACATTCCACTGCATATCCGAAGCTCGTTGTCCTTAAATCGTTTGTGTGGGTTATCAGCAGTAGATCCGTTTTTAGTAATTCCATTTAAATGCCCCTAGGACGAGGGATCGGTAACACCGAAGCCAGTAACCCGTTCCGGGATGTGAGTGCTGTCTTTGGCCCATATAGGGCTCGTCCGCCACCATCTCTTTTCCAAGACCCTGACTAAGTCCTGAAAATGCTTTCCGGCCTGAGCTCCAAATATGTCGGAGTAGCCCAGATCAGGTCTTGTTGTGTTTTTCCGACTCTAATCTTGGTTTATGACGCAGGAAACTCGCCATTTGTCCCCTTCACTTCGCAATCTCTAGTGAGATTACCAGATGGCTCGACGGGGAGGCGTGAAGTAGGACTTATTAGCAAGATATTCGGCTGCAGAGGCTCATTCTCATTATTTAAAGAATCAGCACTTGTCGGAACATGCTTCTTCTACGAGGCCTTATACTAGTCGTTACTTTCCTGTACACCCTGTATATATTTTGAGTTCAAAACATTATTTTGCGTATATGCGGAGGATATTTTTTTTTTTAATAAATATTATTCAAAATTGTGAGATGATGTGCCCAATTGGTTTTTTGTATTAATGCGCATATCAATTCTGAATCGAACACAAAAAACCGCATGGCTTTATATCTTCTAGTTTTGGAGAAAATTGAAAATTACTAAAACTATTTTTTATAAGACGTTTTTTTTTTTTGGCATTTATGGTGATCTCACTTTGAGGATTAATATTGATGATAGGGTCATCTTTGTAAGTAAAGTACAGCAAATCATTTAGTGTGACCCAGAATACACCACGAGGAGGTAGATTTGCATTGGATTCCGCGTCCCAATCAGTCAGTTTGTAACTAAGTTAGGTGTTAGTTAAGAGTAGTCAATTAAATGTTCAATGTAAGAGTACATATTAAAAAGGTATGTAAGTTTCGTTATCGTCCGTATTGGTGTCAATGTCGAGTTCGTCGATGATGGTGAAGAGCCGAGGTTGTGTTGGTGGTAAAATACCAGTTCAGTTTTAAGTTTTTTTTTTTCAGTTTTAAATGCATTTTATTTTCTTAATCACTAACTCTTCCATACTAACAAAAAATGCTTAAATGCTAGCTTAAAATTACTAAACAATCTTATACTAACTTACTGGCCCTACACAGGCACTCTAAGCTACTCTAAATTCTTATATCTATGTCTTTCGACTTTATTAACATTTTATTTCGGATATTTATTTTCTATACTTAAGGCTAAGAAAAAAAGGGTTAACAAAAACTTAGCATATGGACAATATTTTGTATTTTTTATAAAAACTTAAAATCTAACTTAAAATAAACCTTAGTCTAGCTAACCTACATACACAATACCCACATATAAACACATAGACATTATACACAATAATAAACATATATTAGAATATATCTTTGTATATACTAATATATATATATATATATTTCTTAAATGCTAACCTAATCCTAATCCTGGCCATCGCTATTTATAGAGCAAATAGATTGGTCAGCTCTGCCTTTGCCTTTGCGAGGCTGGTCCGTAATTGACGGAAACGACGACGAAACATCTTCGCCATCATTTGACCACCAGAAGTGCTGGTGCTGCCGAACGACATCCCTCTTATCGCGATTCCCCACCGCCCTACTGAACCTGAGACGATCCACACTGCCGTGTACGACGTCTCTGTTGTAGTTGAGTCGCCTGTTTCCAGCTGTCCGAGCGACGTGGAAGATTAATGGGACCGCTGATCTATCCTGGATCAACCCTATCTGATCAAGGTAGAGGAATGCCTCCGGTTGAACGAAGCCGTTAGAGCGCACACTCTCATGATAAAGATAATTGGGGTAGTTAGTTCCAGATATCAGGATATTCGTCGAGGGCATTGCTCTTACAATGTGCTTTCGAGTCAGCTTAATTACGAAGTTGTCCACTCGTATTAGATTCGCCCTGTTGTAAAGGACCTCATTAGGATAAAATTGTTTGTACTTCGACTCTGGTGTTCTGTACAAGCGAAGACAAGCCCCAAGGCAAGCCCTCTCAAACACCCGAATCTTTTCCATTAAGCTTGCTTGTACATTGAACCACACGGGACACCCAGATACCAGCATGGGCCTAATAAGGCCCATGTAGCAGATTATCTTTACCCTTGCATCGAGCTGGCTACTATAAAACAGTCTCTTTGTGAGGGCAAAAGCGCCTTTAGCTCTGGCCAGAGCAGTATCTACATTTTTGTTAAAATACCGAAACTGATCTAGCCTGATCCCAAGGTATCTGACTACATTTCGACAGGCAAGAGGCTGTCCGTGTTGTCCAATGATCGTGAACTTTCGCCAATTTTTTCTGGTATCCCTAGAGGCTTCAGACAACGGCTGAAGACCATTTTTAATTTGAAATATTCCAACAGAAGTCAAATCACCATTTTTCACGATGAACTGTCTGTTGGTTAGCATATTAAAAAGAATGTACAAGAGTGGTTTACTGATCCCCAGCCTAAAACCGAATTGATTATCCGGAACTATATGTTTGTTCTCAACCCACCTAGTCAGAGCTCTATTGATAACTTTTCGAAAACCTTACTGATATTTGGAAGGAGATTGATCGACCGGAGATTCGCCGGATTGGAGGTGTCTTTATCCCTTTTGGAGATGGAATGTACCACCGCAGTTTTCCAATGCGCTGGTTCCCACTGATTTATTATTTCTTTTTGTGTCAAAGATCTTCATTCGAAATGAAGGGGGTACCTCACCTTCTCTGGCAATGACATTATTTGCCATATTTTCGTCGCTGAACAGGGTGAAACCAGAGCCCTCGGATCGCCAGTTCTCCACCTCATTTCGAATATAGAAGTTGTGCACCAAGACGCGATTGTCCAGGTCATAATTAGGGCCAATGATATCATTGGCCTTGTATACTTCCTGGAAAGTCGCCCTTATGGCCTCAACCTTCTCCTGTGGATCCTCGATAACAAAGAAGTCGTCATCATCCGGCCTCATTTGTATCAATGCCTGCTATTGTTAATAACCGTTCCTTGCCCGTTGTCCGGGCTATTTTAAGACACTGAATGTCGTTTCGATCTTTTCTCCGAAATAGTTAATTATTTGCGGGAACATATTCGGGTTACTGTGTTTACAGCCCAAACCTTGTTGTTCCAATACAAACTTACAGCAATTCTGTAATTCTCTTTGATTAACATTTGAATAGTTTTAATCGAAGACTTCAGTGCCCTAATCTCTGGGTCTCGTCTGTATGTATAAGTTTTTAAGTCTTGTCAGAAGTCGACTTTTCTGTCGGTGCAGTGCGTCAATAGTAGGATTGCGGAAAAGATCTTCGTTAGTCGTTTGTTTATACCGCGGTATTGTAGTGTCCATAGTTTGTTTAATTGTCTCGTCCATTCGTTTTAGGTATTTGTCGATCTCCTCGTTTGACAGATTCCTATAGGACGGTGGGTGGAGCGTGTTCTAGGAGAGAGCTCTTGAAAATGTTGCGAAGAATCGTGTCCATCGAGTCTTACTGTAGTTGTGAGAATATCTTTGGGCAAACTCCTCCAATTCCGCAATTTCGTTGGGAACTGTAATTTCGGTGCTAAAACCGCAATGGTCACCGTCATACTCGAATGTGCGCAGACAGTTTAGCGTTTGTAAGTTCGTACCTGTCAGTAGTATACGTTCATCGTATTGCAGTAGATCCAAATAAGACCCGTCTCTGGGAAACGACGGGTTATCTATCGCTTTAAGAAAGAGTCTCTACATGGCATCGTGCTGACCCCACCAATCGAGTAGTAGGTTCCCTCTAGTATTTGGCAAATTATTTCCCCAATCTCTGTATCTAGCGTTGAAGTCCCCGCCGAAAATAATTCTCCGTCGATTCCAGCCTCAGAAGTCGAAAAAGCGTGTCGAGCTCTGTTATAAATAAAGTGGATTGTGAGGCCTCAGGTGCATAAACAGAGGCCAAATACAGCCGCTTTCCACTGCGGAGCGGGATGTAAATGACGACTGCCTCTAACACCCGGAACCTGCGCAACACTCTCTTGTACACTCTATGAAATTTTATACCTTCTTTAATGAAGATCGCGACACCGCCTCCACGTTTGGATCAGGGCCGGTTTCTTCTTCTAACAATATAATTATTGTACTCCAGTTCGTGCGTATTGGTTAGCTTGGTTTCGCTAGCGAAAAGCACATCAGAAGTTTGGTCTTGTGGCGATTTAAACATCGCGGCTCTTCGTTCGATCCTAATCAGTGAATTCACATTCAACGCAAGGGCCTTCAAAATTTGCTCCACCATGTGCGTACCCATTACGACATGTGTTGCGTTAGGCCCGGCAGTAGTGCGTAGATTTGGTCCACTCGCTTGGCTTGTTCTTGCACCTGCTGTTGCAGCTGAGCCATCTGTCCTTGGATTGCGAGCAAGATGGCCAGCATGTTAGGTGCAGCTTCTATTGTTCTCGGCATTGACGCGGGAGAAACAGCAGCCGCTTGCTTTGCCGTAGCCCCCTGCTTGACACCATTTGGGCGTAGGAGATTTGGGACGTAACGGCTGGTGTTTGAAACCTTACAGGTGAACGTTTGACCTCCACCTTCTGTTGCCGAGCCAGTTTTGCTTTTTTAATGTCGGCGAACTTAGGACAACCCCGATAGTTTGCGGTGTGTCCCACGTTTCCACATAATACGCACGAGAGCTGCATCCTATCAGATGCTCCGTCCCTACCCAGAGCACACTCCTCGGAACTGTGGTTCTTTGCGCACTTCACGCATCGAGGCTGCATTTGGCAGTTCGATGCGGCGTGCCCGAATCTCTGGCAGCGAACTTCTTAGACTATCCAGACGGCTTTCGGGACTGAGCTGCACCAGGAAGAAGGGCAGCCCCGTTTCTCCCGCCTGGCTCTAGCTGTGGTAAATGGCTTTTCCCCACAAATTTAAGTCCTTCGCACTCCTTCTCTTTGAGCAGTGCCAGGATTTCCTCAGGATCAGAAGGCGGTTCCAACCCCTTCAGCGGCATCGAATGCCGCTTTTCACACTTCGGTGTGAATGAGTAGTGCTCCGTCGTCGTTTCTTTGAGGAGCTCTTTCACTTTCGCGTAGCCCTCCACTGTATTACAGTGGATGGCATGGCGATCGTTCCCCAATCTCTTAATGTTGAAATTATTACCAATGGCCAACTTACATAGGTCCTTGGTAGCATTTACCTAAAGTTTGTAGGTGTTGATAGGAGGCACCTTCTCCTTCTTCTTCTGCTGCTGCTGCTGTTGTTGTTGCTGCTGTTGTTGTTGCTGCTGCTGCTGTTGTTGTTGCTGCTGCTGCTGCCGCTGCTTCTGTTTTTAAGCTGCTGTGATTTCAGCTGTTGTTGTTTTTGCAACTGCTGTTGTTTCTGCTGCTGCTGTTTTATTTGCTGCAATTGTTGTTTCTGCTCTTGTTGCTTTTTTTGTTGGGAGCTCTCTACTTCTAAATGCTCCCTCTGCCTGCGTGCAGTTTGCTTTTGCTTAATTGCAAGCACTTTTTCTTTCAGCTTTTGTATGCTGATGTTGATATCTTTTATTACTTCATCCTCATCTTCCGATTCAGATGCCGCTAAAGAGGCAAAGTTATTGTTGCCCCCCTTATAATGGACCTCATCAGAGATGTGCATTAACGCATCATCTTGTTGTTTTTTTATTTTATTGTGTTGCTGTTTCAGAATTAATTTTTATTTTAGTTAGGTTAGGAGTGTTTTTTAACCTCCTCCTCCCTTTGATTGCTTTCGCCACGGCACCTCTCGTTATGGGAAGAGCGGAACGCTCTCCACCATCCATCGCGTGATTTGTGATTTCTTTACACTTACTTCACTTTACACTTCACACAATTTGAAGAAAAAAAAAAAAAAAAGTTCAAGGTTTTGCCTGGGTTCGAACCCGTGTTCCACGAGCTGATGATCGGCGTCGCTCATTTCATTTTCATTTTAAATGCATTTTTATTTGGAAAATACAATAAATCTTACTTGGTATACAAAAAAACGCTTAAAAATTAGCTAAATTAACTTAAAATTATCTTAATCTTACTTACTGGCCCCATGCGGACACTCTAAGTTAAACTTAATTCTTAAACTAGTGTCTTTCGACGTTCCTTACAGTAGTCTAAGAATATTTATTTTAATTCGCTTAAATTAGAACTAAGAAAATACGTTTTGTTATCAAAAACTTAGTAGATGGATAGTTTTTTTTATTATTATAAAACTTATAAACTAGAACTTACAGACCACCTTAATCTTAAGACTACTTAACCTACTTAAATTAACTTATTGTATAGGTATTATTTCTTTTTGTTTTTTTTTTTTTGGTGTGGTGTGGATAACCTTTTTTTTTAAGAGAAAGTTACCCATCTCTGTTGTTTTATATAATAATATAAATATATATTGTTTTATATAAATATATAATTTTTGTTCTTAAATTTACCTTAACCCTACCAACACCTATATAAGCCGGCTATGACTAAAAATAAGGCAGCCTGACTCTGCTCCCTAACGAAGCTAACTACTATTCGAGGAATTCGACAACGGAACTTCCCCTTCTTCTGCAAGCCACCAAAATTGTTGCTGCTGCCGAGCAACAGCCCTCATGTCGCGACTCCCTACCGCCCTACTAAACCGGAGACGCTCCGCACTGCAGTGTGCGACGTCTTTATCGTAGTTGTGTCGCCTGTCCGCAGCTATTCGAGCGACGTAGAAGATTAACGGCACCGCTAATCTATCCTGGATCAGACCTTGTTTGTCGAGGTAGAGGAACGCTTCTGGAGGAATAAAGCCGTCAAAGCGAACTC
Organism: Volucella inflata; assembly: GCA_928272305.1. Classification (NCBI taxonomy): domain Eukaryota; kingdom Metazoa; phylum Arthropoda; class Insecta; order Diptera; family Syrphidae; genus Volucella; species Volucella inflata. The sequence goes on along the minus strand of OV743721.1, from coordinate 14,360,742 downwards.
TCTCGTGATACATGTTATTGGGGTAGTAAGCCCCAGAGATCAGGTTGTTCGACGAGGTCATTGCTCTTGCAATGTGCCTTCGAATCAACTTAATAACAAAATTGTCCACTCGTATTAGGTTCGCCCTATTGTTCAAGACCTCATTAGGATAAAATTTTATGTACTCAGACTCTGGTGTTCAGTATAAGCGAAGACAAGCCCTAAGGCAAGCCCTCTCAAAAACCCGAATCTTTCCCAAAAGACTTGCTCTCACGTTGAACCACACGGGACAACCAAATGTAAGCAAATGCCGAATAAGGGCCATGTAGCAGATCACCTTTATCTTCGCATCGAGTTGTCTGCTATAAAACTGTCTCTTTGTAAGGGCAAAAGCACCTCTGGCTCCGGCCAGAGCAACATCTATATGTTTGTTAAAATACAGATATTGATCTAGCCAGATCCCAAGGTATCTGACAACATTTCGACAAACAAGTGGCTGCCCATGTTGTCCCACGATCTGAAACTTTCGCCAATTCTTTCTGGTATCCGCAGACTCCCCAGACAAAGGCGTCCTAAACAGAATGGTTTTCGACTTCTGAAAGTTGATCTTCAACTTCCAGTCGTCGTAATATTGTTTAATTTTATCGAAGTCACGTTGCAAAATAATGTTTATAACCTCAATCTTTGGACCTGATCTGTACGCGATTAAGTCGTCTACGTACGCTATGGCATGGTGAAGTGAACCTATCAAATCGCTTGTGTAAATGTTGAAAAGGATTGGCGAACTGACCGCACATTGTTGCAGACCGTTTTTAATGTTGAATATACCAGTAGAAGTCACATCGCCATTTTTCACGATGAACTGTCTGAAAATGTATTTACGAAGCCATCACCTATCAAACGTTAGGTATGTGGATTTTTCACTAACTGCACTGATGCCAGATGGTATTAATTCATTATCCTCGTAAGCTGTAAAAGTCATTTCCGTTTCAAGTTCTTCAGCAAGAGTATACCCCACTGAGTGACCATATTTATTGAGTATCGTTACTACTTTTCGACCACTCGTTATTGATTTCATTGCTAACCCTAACATTAAGTGTTTAGACGGTTTGACCCTACCTTTTGTGATAATATATATTAAATCTGAACATAATGATTTTACTTTTATGTTATCATCTTCTAAACGTTCGGGTCCTTGAACAAGTTTACTTATAAAACTAAACAACATATCAGGAATATCACATTTACCAATTATAATGTCTTCAACTTTCATTTTTTCAGGGAGTTTTCGTGGTTTTATAGATTTTATTGCACGTCTAATCTCGTAAGCAAGATCTTCTAACTTAGTTGATTCTGCATTTTTTTGGATTACACTTTCATTTATGAGCTTGTTTACATCAAGTCCGTGTTTATATATAATTTTTTTTTGTGAGGTGTATTAGACGGCTTTATTGCAATACTGTCGCCGAATGTTTGCAAAATTTTATTTTGTAATTGAATGGGCGTATAAGATTTGAAATCTTCTTTATCGAAACTGCCGTCACTTGCTTCTGACAATAATGAACATACATAGACAATAAATCACAAAGAAAAAATATGTTTTCTTTTTTAATAATTTCGTCAATAATAAACTGTGAAAGGGACTCAAATGCCGCTTTATGAATTTTCCTCATATCGTGACATTGCCCAGCGGTTCTATTCTCAGCAAAACATTTCTTATATTTGTTTACATAGTTACAATAGCATGTTGGATGATAAGCAATTGTTTTAGTATTTCCTAAATAATTAAGCAAGTCAAAGTCTGCTGCCAACCCAATGTCGGGTACTGTTTGATCTAATCTTTTGAATGGTAACTAATTTTTTCTTTTGTTTTATTCATATGAATAGTTGGAAAAATTATGTACCGGAAGACGCTTATTTTTTTCATGTCTGGGCAAAAATTCCCGCCAACCTTTGTCCATTTCATCTACATTTCGAGTAAGCTTTATGCAATTTATCCTTTTATCTTATGCCTTAGGACATCATACGGTCGGCTCTTGGACTATATGTAACAAGATGATTTATAGAAAAAAGAGTAACAACAAATGCAATAAGTTAATGAAATAAACAATGAAATTGAACAATGAAATTAAACAATGTGAGCCCGGAACATTCCGGCGCCCCTGAAACAAGGTTTCAGGACTTAGGAAGTAGTGCTAACTTTGTTATAGCTCGAATGAATGTACCCCGTGCAGTTTTAGCTGTTGCTACTCGAACTAGTCCATCTGCTCCCAGTGTCACAGAGATTATTCTTCCCATTGCAACCCATTGCATAGTGCGAAGATTTGGTTCCTTTATTACCACCAAGTCACCAGGAGAAAGATTTTTCTTGGGTCGTTGCCATTTCTTGCGTTCTTGAAGCGGTGTAAGGTATTCTGTGTGCCAGCGCCTCCAGAATCTTTGCACCATACTTTGTAGATGCTTCCAATGTGTCAAACGATGAAGTAGAATGGTTTCGAGATTTGGCTCTGGTATGGCTGTAAGAGGTTCACCTATAAGAAACTTAGCCGGTGTTAGTGGATTCAAATCATCATCAGAGAGGCAACATAAAGGACGAGAATTAAGTATAGCTTCGATTTGACTTAGCACTGTGGAAAGCTCCTCAAATGTTAGAATGGTTGCTCCAATAACTCGTCGCAAATGAAACTTTTTGGACTTTACTCCAGCCTCCCATAATCCACCAAAATGTGGGGCAGAAGGTGGAATAAAGTGCCAGGCGATGTCTTCTCGGGCCAGTGTGGATGATATAATGCTGTTGTGCTACTGAGACATGACCAGTGTGTGCAACTCGTTTACACAACGTTTAGTTCCTCTAAAATTTGTGCCATTGTCACTATAAAGATTGGCACATCTTCCCCGTCGTGACATAAACGCAGCGAGGCATGCGTCAGTTGTAAGGTCCGAGACCGCCTCCAAGTGTACGGCCTTTCTAGACGTACACATGAAAAGTGCATCGTATGCCTTTGTAAGCCTTGAATTACGTCCACGAAACAGCCGTATTGTCAACGGACCAGCATAGTCCACGCCAGAGTTGATGAATGGACGCGTTGGATGGATTCGTTCAGCTGGTAACTCTCCCATCAACTGGTTACTTCGTAAACGTTTTTGCATGAAACATACCTTACACTGATGTACAACCTTGCGGATAAGATTGCGACTTCCAAGTATCCAGTATCGTTGACGGACTATTGCGAATGTCTCAGACACCCCTGTGTGGAGTTTATTTAAATGAGTATCCTTAACTATAAGATAAGAAATGTTAGTATTATTTGAAAGAATTATTGGATGTTTGATATTGTATGATATATTTGCGTGTCTTATACGTCCACCAACGCGAAGAAGTCCATCGGAGCCTATGAATGCGGAATATCGCAAAAGCGTTGATTTGTTCGGAAGCTGTCGATGTTTGATGACATGTTGAATATTCTCCCAGAATTTTTTTTTTTTTTTTTTTTTTTTTTTTTTCCGGCGAGGGCAGGTGAAAATCTTCCATCAGACACTATGAGGATCAGAAGCGCGTGCTCATAGTAGTGTGAGATTCTTACTCACTAAAAACACCTCCCTTCATTGTTGATTTTAATACCGCAACTAAGTAGAACTTATCAAGCAGTTTTTATTTCATAAGTTAGTCACGATTGGTAGGACACTTTCCAATGGAAGACCCTACATATTCCGCTTTCTTAATGCGGTTTCAATTTATCGCGCAAGGTCCAACGGTTTAGTTCGTTGAAGACGGCGTAGTATGTTTCGTTCGTCGAGGACTTCTAGGACTGTATTGTTGATATGGCCGCTTAACCGGACTTTATGTTTTCGTGCGCAGTTCCTGACTTCATCTTCCACGAAAGGAACTCCGAGGTCTCGATGCATGTCATTATTTCTTATAAACCATGGGGCACGCACAGATTGTCGTAGCACTTTATTTTCAAAAGTTTGTATTATATTTACATTTGATTTCTTAGTACAACCCCAGAGTTGTATACCATAGGTCCACACCGGCTTTAGCACTTGCTTATAAAGAAGCAGCTTGTTTTCTAAGCTTAGCTTGGAATGTTTACCAAGTAGCCAGTACATTTCTCTGTATTTGGCCTCTAGTTCTTTTCGTTTCTTTCTAACATGCGTTTTCCATTTAAGCTTCGCGTCAAGTGTCATTCCCAAATACTTAGCCTCGTTTGCAAAGGGGATACACACCGAGTTTATAGAAATGGGCAAGTGATTTATCTTTCATTCTCCCAGAATGAATTTTCTTGGATATGCTTAAGAATAAGCGTTCTTGCTTGCTGCAGTTCATCCAGGCTAAGATTTAAAACGCGCCGATGACATTTACTTAACCGGCAATTGAAAATAAAGCGACGACAATAAGCGATAGTTCTTTGTAACCGCTGCCACGAGGAGAATTTTTCGAATAATGGAAGAAGTGAATCACTGTTTTGGGTAATAAAGAGAACATGTTTGTTGCTTTTCTGTTTCTGTTTCGCATTCTTAAATCACTTTAGGGTTGAACTTAGATTTTGGCCAGTGTTCTTTATCGAGCGCTAACCAATTTGGGCCCGTCCACCAAAGCTTATGTTCGACGAGTTATGTAGGCAGAATACCGTGCACAATCCGCTGGGTTTGGTTCGGAGGAGATATGATGCCAAGAGGTACGAGGAACCGATTCTAAAATTTCAGCACAACGCGGCTAATCACGAAAGAAGCCCATCGACGAGCAGGGGAAGATAGCCAATGCAAGACTACCTCAGAATCTGTCCAAGCGAAAGTTTTTCCAATATTGAAGGTCATTGATGATTTAACGCGAGTTATTAAACGAGAAAGAAGTAGAGCTCCGCACAATTCAAGACGAGGAATGGATAACGGTTTTAGGGGAGCTACCTTCGTTTTTGCAGCGATTATAGTAATTTTAAATGAACCTGATTCAAGTTTATTGGAAGAATAGACAATAGCAAAATATGCTACCGACGATGCATGCGAAAACCCGTGCAGCTCGATACTGCTCGGAGACGAAAACACATTTCTACTAACCCGAATTCTTTCGAAATTATATAGTTCATTTTAGGAATTGAGTCCACCTTTCAGCAACCGATGATGGCAAGGGGTCATCCAAGCTTAACTGGTTCCCAGAGCTCCTGAAACATTAACTTGAATGATACGACCGATGGTGCTAGCTACTCAAGAGGATCGAAAATACGCAAAATCTCTGATAGTAATGTTCTTCGAGTTAATGACGATTTCGCATAGTTCACATTGATTTTGTAGCATAGTTTATCGCGAGCAGGATCCCAAAACATGCCTAGTACCTTTACCGATTTTTCGACATTTGAAAAAGATTTGTGTTCCTAGCAAACCGGCGTCCCATTGAAAGTAAGCGAGACACAGCTGTTTGGAGAGCATCACCGAATGATGGAAGTGTAGCTTTGAAAGGTATGTACACGACATAAAGACCATCAGAAGAGCGAGAAAACGCTTGACGGAAATGAGATTCTGCAGGATCTTCGCCTTGATTTGCAACTGGAGTAACATCTTCTTACTCCCAGAATTTCCGTAATAACTGGTCAAGGTCGAGTGTGGAATGGAGTGAGGATAACGATGAATTAGAAGTGGGGTAATCGATAGCTATCTCACCAGTTATAACCTAGCCAAACGAAGTGCTTTGGGCAATTGGAGTTCCCTTTTGACCCTTAACCTGCCTTCCGCTAAAAATATTCCACATCTTATCTGCTTCTAACAAAACTGGATGAGATATGTCAAATGAAGGGTCAGCTAAATCCAGATCACGAAGGTGTTTGTAAGAGGTTTCATCGAACCAACATGTGGGTAAACTCGAAGTTAATTTGGGTAGAATAAACGCGTCGACGAGAAGGCAAGTTGAATTGATTCGCGAATATAATTTAAGAGCAACACAGCATCTGTAGCAGACAACCTAACGACTGGAATACGAGCATGAGTTCTGGGTAGACCGGGCACTTGCGCGAAGGATTCCGTGATGAATGAATTTTGAGAGCCGGAGTCCATACTAGCCGGAAGTCAACGAGATTTCCTTGATTGTCCTTCACTTTCGCTACCAATGTTGGTAGAATTGTCTGACGACTGCGAAACTGTTGAGGCTGAGAATGATGGTTCACAATGGTAGTAAGAGTAGAAGTGGATGCAGATGCAGTTGTGACTTCACGCGAACTTGAACTATTCACCGATTTCTCTGAGTGTACCAACGAATGGTCTCGGGACTTGCAAGTGCCACATCCAAATGTGGAATTACATTTATACGAACCATGTCCAGCTCTAAGACAATTTAAACAAAGAGCCCTGTCTTTCACAAGCCTTGTTCACGAGTCAACGGGAAGCGAAACGAATTTTGCACACTGACTTAAGATATGTTCATCATTACCCATTGGGCAACGTGGTGTGCTATGAGATGCTTCAGCCACGAAGGCTCGAATTGTATTTGCGTTTTAAGCACGAGAAGAAACTGAGCGATTAAGCGATTGACATGATTCAAATGCATTACAACGGCTTTGCAAAAAGCTAACTAACTATTTAATGGTGCAATGATCTCGAGATTTAACTTCCTGGGCCCATGTTTCCTTGCTATCCTGTTCGAGTTTTAGAAGCAATAGGTAAATAAGCCAAGGATCGCGACCATTTGCTTTTAATGCAAATGTGTCAGAAATTTTCCGAAGTAGTCTCACGTTGTTGGAGGTTATATTTGGAAGCGATAGAAAACATTCAATGTGTGAATTAACCATTAAATTAGACCGACCATACCGTTGTTCCAGACGATCCCATGCCTCAACATAATTGGCATCGGTAACCGTTAAATGACGAGTCGAATTTGCTGCTTCATCTTGAAGAAAGGATTTTAGATACAGAAATTTCTGAGTTGCCGTTAGGTTTGGTTTTCGATCGATGGATCCCAGGAACAGATCCCTAAAACATGGCCACTCTTTGTAGTCACCAGAGAATATAGGTATTTGAATTTGCAGTAACGAAACCGAAGGAGAATGTGTAGTATTAGATAGAGTCTCTAAGAAGGATGCTTGCTGACTAACAAGTTGTTCTACGGTTGAATTCTTTTTTTTTATTTTCCGTCTCCAAGGAAACCGACCGCGCACGAATAACTTTGGTTAATTTTGATTGTGCCACAAAATACTTTGTTTCATACTCGAATAAATCCTCATCTGACACACCGTAATTAGGATCATCTACGAAGTCAAATAACTTGTCTTGAAGCCTTTTCAGATCTCTCCATGCGTCCCCAAGAGTTTTTAATCGAAGTTCTAATAATTCGATATCAAGACCTTCATCAATATTTTCCACGAAATTTACCGACCGAGTTACTATTGCCTTCAAATTACCAATCTTTTTCTTTAATGCATTCATTCTGATTGAAACAATAATTACACTGTGATTGTTCTTTAAGTCTTAAGTATTTACCGGAAAGGAAAATGCACGTGGTTTTTTAGGTTTGTAGTTTGTCTATCAAATATTGAGTCAAATTATATTATATCCACGTTGGAGAGTTCAGTTATTTCCCCAGTTTCAAACCAGAAGTTACGAGAAAGAACTAGAACCCGACCAATGTGGTATAAATACAGGATGAGAAACTGCGGACGATCAGTTGATTTTTGGAAAGTGATGAAAAAGAACCTAAGTCTTACTAAGTGAAAGATAAGAGATTTGAATTGTGAAATAGAAGTGAAATTGTTTGTGAAGTAATTGAAAGTTGTATTTAAATAATAATAAATAGAGTGTATTTAGAAACAGAAAAACGTTTTATCATTTCGAACCCTAGCCGAAATATTACATTGGTGTCAGAAGTGGGATAAAACGTATTCTGAGTGCTGTAAAAAAAACAAAAAAAAAAAATGCCACGTACATTGCTGGAGCTAAGTATACCCCAGCTGAAAATGGAGCTAGAGAATCGGAATCTCTCCGCAGCTGGAGGGAAAAGTGATTTGATTCTTCGGCTACAAGAAGCGATCGAAAAAGATCCTAAATCCATGTCGTTCGACGTAGAAGAGGAGCTTGTAAGCACAGTGGTTGACATGTCTGCCCAGATGGAATTACTCCTTGGATTGAATTCTAAGTTAGAAGAACAAAGGAGAAGTATGGATTCTAAGTTTGAAGAACAGAAGAATTCCGCAGAAGAACAAAGGAGAAGTATGGATTCTAAGTTTGAAGAACAGAGGAATTCTCTAGAAGAACAGAAGAATTCTCTAGAAGAACAGAAGAATTCTCTAGAAGAACAGAAGAATTCCATTATTTCCTCACAGAAAGACACTGTCGAAGAGTTCGAGAATTCTCTAGAAGCGAAATTCTAAATAATCGATCAAAGATTAAATATGCACGAGGCACAATTCGAGAAAGTTGAACACAATATCTAGAGAGAACTAGAGAGAGTAAAGAAACAGAAAGTCTGAGAAATTTCTACAGACTGCCCTAGAAGGAAAGAGATGCAACCACCTGTTTTTGATGGCCAAACATCGTGGCCAATATATAGAAGACAATTTGAAGCAGCTGCCATTACCAACAACTGGGACGACGGAGAAAAGCCGATTGCGCTCACGCTGCACTGAGAGGTACAGCTGCGGAATTGCTGCAAACCATCTCAGAAGATAAACAACTCAACTACGACGCTTTGGTTAAAGCCATAGAAATGCGCTTCGGAGATGACCATATGCAGCAAGTATACAGAGTCCAACTGCGCAGCAGAGTCCAGAAGAGGGGCGAAACACTTCAGCAGTTGCAGGCCGATATCGAACGGTTGGCGCATTTATCTTATCCTAATGCCGGAGAAGACCTTATCAACGAAATGGCTGTAGAGGCGTTTACCCAAGCGATTGAAGATAGGCAGTTGCAAATGGCTGTAAGAATGGCTGGAAAACGAACCCTTCCTGAGGCCCTAGCATTTGCCCTGACGATGAAAGCTGCCGACCAAGCATATCAAGGAATCCACCGCTTGAGAGAAGTGACAGCCGTGGAATGCTCATGCCAACGAGCAGACTTCGTGGAGCGGAACAGTGTGCATGGAGGACAAGTCCGTTGCTGGAACTACAACAAAATAGGACATCTGCAGCGTCAGTGTTGGGCTCCACTTAAAGAACGCAGTTGTTCACAATGCGCTGCTGGGAGGCGTAACAAAGAAGCATGTAGCAGGGAAAACATCTATACTGCAAGCAGCTCATCATCAAGTCAACAGGCGGGAATACGTGTAAGGACCAACTTCAATTGGCAGAAGTCGGTTTATGGAATCGACGCCCCCAGGATCAAAATCCAAGTCTCCCAAACAAAACGAAGTAACAAGAGTCTTACAGTGGAAGCCCACATTGGCCAGAATAAATGCGTGGCCACCATTGACACCGGTGCCACCGCTTCTATTATAAGAAGGGATATCGCCCATGATTCATGGCTGCACAATGCCAGTAGCTACTGCTTGAAAACAGCAACAGGAGCGACGGCAAAGGTGTATGGAGAAGTTGTTCTTACGATCAATCTGGCAGGACTAACATTCACCCACGTATTCCTAGTGGCCGATATATGCGACGAGTGCATCATTGGAGTTGACTTTATGATTCGTCGAGATTCCAATGGTGTACGGGAATGAGAATGCCGCATGCCTTAGGACAGTAATCAACAAGGACGAGATCTTACCACCTTCCGCAGAGACACTAATTTGGGCGAAGCTGGAAGGTGATCTTGGGAGCCATCGATTCTATTTGATTGAGCCGGACTCTAAAAATTATTATCAGAATTACGTCGTAGGAAAGATGCTCGTTGAGCCGAAAGGCAAAATGGTCCCAGTAAGAATCTTGAATGTGGGAAATAAGAGCATCAAACTAAAGCAAGGACATTCGATTGGAGCGTGCGTACCGATAATTGGTGTCATCAAGTTGTCGAAGGAGAATGCTGCTATATCTTTGTCATCAAGTAGCACAGCCGAGTTGAAAAGAACTATACTCAGGCAAACCGAGTTGAACCAGGAGCAACGAGCGATGGCAGGGGAACCAATAAACGAATTTGCAGACGTATTTGCCTCGCAGGATGGCGAATATGGCCGCACACATTTGGTACAACACCGAATAGACACTGGAGATGCAAGACCCATACGTCAACCTCCTAGGCGTTTACCATTAGCTAAGCAGACGGAGGTTGCAGAAATGGTTTCGACTATGGAAAATCAAGGATTGATTGAATGCTTTAAGAGTCCGTGGGCATCACCCGTTGTACTGGTCAAGAAGAAAGACGGCACCAATAGATTCTGCGTGGATTATCGCCAGCTAAATAATGTCACCAAGAAGGAGAGCTACCCCTTGCCAAGGATTTACGACAACTAACAGAAAAGGGAAAACAAATCAAATGGTCAAGTGAATGCGAAAGAAGCTTCAAAGCTCTCAAACAACAACTATGTGAGGCCCCTGTACTAGCGTACCCTCCAGGAAAAACATTTATTGTGGATGCAGATGCCAGTAACGTCGGAATTGAAGCTGTCCTTTCGCAGATGCATGACGGGCAAGAGAAAGTAGTTTCCTACTTTAGTAAGGTGCTCTCTAAGCCGGAAAGGAACTACTGTGTTACAAGGCGGGAACTTCTTGCTTTGGTCCTGGCAACAAAGCATTTCCACAAGTACCTGTACGGACGAAAATTCATTCTTCGCACAGACCATGCATCTCTGAAGTGGTTGCTGCAATTTAAAAATCCTGAAGGACAAGTCGCAAGGTGGATTGAAAGACTCCAGATGTACGACTACGAGATACAGCATCGAAAGGGAAGCCTTCACTCTTATGCGGATGCTCTGTCCCGGCGACCTTGCAAATCTGATTGCAAACATTGCGCACAACAAGAAGAAAAAGATGCGGTATCCACTCAACGGCTAAGAGCTGAGCCCACTGACGGTTGGAATGAAAGTGAAATGCGAAACGTCCAAAAAGAGGATCCGGATATCGAGCCAATACTCGCTTGGAAAGAACACGGAGAAAAACCAGATTGCCAGGAAATATCCAATAAAAGTCCAGAACTAAAGGCATACTGGGCACAGTGGGACTCGCTTCATGTTCAAGATGGTGTTTTGAGGCGAAGGTGGGAAAGCTCGGATGGAAAGTCGTTTGTGATGCAGCTCGTTGTGCCACGGTCGAGAGTCAGTGACGTGCTAAGGGAACTGCACGATGGAGTATCCGGAGGCCACTTGGGAGTGAATAAGACGTTTGAAAAGGTGCGAGAATGTTTTTATTGGCTGCACGCCAAGAACGATGTAGAAAATTGGTGCAGAAAGTGTGTCACCTGCGCCGCCAGTAAAGGCCCGAGGGTTAAAACTCACGGCAGAAAGCAGCAATACAACCTTGGAGCGCCATTCGAGAGAATCGCAGTTGACATTGCAGGACCGTTTCCTGAAACCGAAAACGGAAATCGCTACATTCTTGTTCTTATGGATTACTTCAGCAAGTGGCCTGAGGCTTTTGCTATCCCTAACCAAGAAGCCAAAACCGTGGTTGAGCAGATAGTTTACAACTAGGTGAGCAGATTCGAACTGCACAACACCGCTCCACCCACAATCGGACGGGATGGTAGAACGCTTCAACAGAACCTTGAATGAACACCTATCAAAGGTCGTTGGCGACAAGCAATGCGATTGGGATAGGCAAATTCCAATGTTTCTATTAGCCTATCGGAGTGCAGTACACAACACCACAGGTCACACTCCTTCGGAAATCCTTTTCGGTCGAACAGTCCGGTTACCTAGTGAATTGATGTTTGGATCACCGCCGTCTGAAGAGAACAGAAATGAAGACGACTATGTCGCAGACCTCAGACGGATTATTTGGGACGTGCACCAAAGAACCAGGGATAAGATCAAGATAGCCAGTGACCGCATGAAGACGAGGTATGATGTCAAGGCGACCACAACGGGATTCCAGGAAGGAGATCTAGTGTGGCTATATAACCCTCATAGACGGAAAGTCGTATCACCCAAATTACAGCAAGACTGGGAAGGGCCATATAAAGTCGCAAAACGCATCAACGATGTTGTCTATCGCATTCAACGAGGAAGAGGCAAGATGAAAGTGGTTCGTGTGGATCGAATACATCGCTATATTGGGCAGAATGTCGAAGAGTTTAAGAGGGGGATATTGTGGTATATATGTGATTAAATCAAGGATCCAGTGTTGCATAGTTTTAGGATCATACAAACTCTCCACGTTGGAGAGTTCAGTTATTTCCCCAGTTTCAAACCAGAAGTTACGAGAAAGAACTAGAACCCGACAAATGTGGTATAAATACAGGATGAGAAACTGCGGACGATAAGTTGATTTTTGGAAAGCGATGGAAAAGGACCTAAGGCTTACTAAGTGAAAGATAAGAGATTTGAATTGTGAAATAGAAGTGAAATTGTTTGTGAATTAATTGAAAGTTGTATGTAAATAATAATAAATAGAGTGTATTTAGAAACAGAATAACGTTTTATCATTTCGAAGCCGAAATATTACAATATAATCTATAACTAAAACATGGTTGCATACTCCCAGGCGAAACTTAGTTGCATTTTGTATGGGAACTTTCCAAAACAAATTTCTCTGAAACTTTGAGTCCGGCGTTAAAAACAAATTCAAAATAATCAGAAAAATGCCTTATCTCACATATTAAAATTTCATCAAAATCGGTAATGCCTTTTCTAAATAATTACCCAAGATGATATTGTGGTATATATGTGATTAAATCAATTACCCAGTGTTGCATAACTTTAGGATCATACAAACTCTCCGCGTAGGAGAGTTCAGTTATTACCCCAGTTTCAAACAAGAAGTTACCAGAAAGAACGAGAACCCGACAAATGAGGTATAAATACAGGCTGAGAAACTGCGGACGATAAGTTGATTTTTTGAAAGCGATAGAAAAGGAGCTAAGTCTTAATAAGTGAAAGATAAGAGATTTGAATTGTGAAATATTGTAGTAGTGAAATTGTTTGTGAATTAATTGAAAGTTGTATTTAAATAATAATAAATAGAGTGTTTTGAAACAGAATACCGTTTTATTATTTCGAACTCTAGCTGAAATATTTTACATTGGTGTCAGAAGTGGGATAAAACTTATTCTGAGTGCTGTGAAAAAAAAAAAAAAAAAAAAATGGCACGTACATTGCTGGAGCTAAGTATACCCCAGCTGAAAATTGAGCTAGAGAAGCCGAATCTCTCCACAGCTGGAGGGAAAAGTGATTTGACTCCTCGGCTACAAGAAGCGATCGAAAAAGATGGAATAGATCCGAAATCCATTTTGTTCGACGTAGAAGAAGAAAATGTGAGCACAGGAGTTGACATGGCCGTTATGATGGAATTATTCCTTGGATTGAATTCTAAGTTAGATGAACAGAAGAATTCTTTAGACGAGCAAAGGAGAAGTATGGATTCTAAGTTTGAAGAACAGAAGAATTCTCTAGAAGAACAGAAGAATTCTCGAGAAGAACATAAGAATTCCATTATTTCCGCACAGAAAGACACTGTCGAAGAGTTCAAGAATTCTCTAGAAGCGAAATTCGAAACAATCGATCAAAAATTAAATATGCACGAGGCACAATTCGAGAAGGTTGAACACAATATCGACAATCTTGCGAAAGAACTAGAAAGAGTAAAGAAACAGAAGGTGCGAGAAAATTCTACAGATTGCCCTAGAAGGAAAGAGATGCAACCGCCTGTTTTTGATGGCCAAACATCGTGGCCAATATATAGAAGACAATTTTAATCAGCTGCCATGACCAACAACTGGGACGACGGAGAAAAGTCGATTGCGCTAACGCTGGCACTGAGAGGAACAGCTGCGGAATTGCTGCAAACCATATCAGAAGATAAACAATTCAACTACGACGCTTTGGTTAAAGCCATAGAAACGCGCTTTGGCAATTCACAGTAATGCCATTCAGATTGTGTACTGCTCCGGCAACCTTTGAGCGCCTAATGGAACGCGTTTTGCTGGGACTAACATGGAAAATCTGTTTAGTCTACCTAGACGATATCATCGGGGTCGGCAAAACTTTTCAAGAACATCGAGATAACTTAAAGGAAGTGTTCCAAAGACTACGAAGTGCACAGCTAAAGCTAAACCCGAAGAAGTGTCATCTCTTTAGAGCAGATGTCAAATACTTGGGACACATCATCTCATCCGAAGGGGTAAGGACAGACTTAGAAAAGATCGAAGTGGTGAAAAATTGACCAGTCCCAAAGGACAAACACCATTTGAGAAGCTTTATGGGACTCGCTACCTACTACAGGCGGTCTGTAAAGGATTTTGCTGGGATAGCAAAGAGTTTGCATCAACTAACAGAAAAGGGAAAACAATTCAAATGGTCAAGTGAATGCGAAAGAAGCTTCAAAACTCTCAAACAACAAATATGTGAGGCTCCTGTACTAGCGTACCCTCCAGGAAAAACATTTATTGTGGATGCAGATGCCAGTAACGTCGGAATTGAAGCTGTCCTTTCGCAGATGCATGACGGGCAAGAGAAAGTAGTTTCCTACTTTAGTAAGGTGCTCTCTAAGCCGGAAAGGAACTACTGTGTTACAAGGCGGGAACTTCTTGCTTTGGTCCTGGCAACAAAGCATTTCCACAAGTACCTGTACGGACGAAAATTCATTCTTCGCATCCATGCATCTCTGAAGTGGTTGCTGCAATTTAAAAATCCTGAAGGACAAGTCGCAAGGTGGATTGAACGACTCCAGATGTACGACTACGAGATACAGCATCGAAAGGGAAGCCTTCCCTCTTATGCGGATGCTCTGTCCCGGCGACCTTGCAAATCTGATTGCAAACATTGCGCACGACAAGAAGAAAAAGATGCGGTATCCACTCATAGGCTAAGAGCTGAGCCCACTGACGGTTGGAATGAAAGTGAAATGCGAAACGCCCAAAAAGAGGATCCATATATCGAGCCAATACTAACTTGGAAAGAACACGAAGAAAAACCAGATTGGCAGGAAATATCCAATAAAAGTCCCGAACTAAAGGCATACTGGGCACAGTGGGACTCGCTTCATGTTCAAGATGGTGTTTTGAGGCGAAGGTGGGAAAGCTCGGATGGAAAGTCGTTTGTGATGCAGCTCGTTGTGCCAAGGTCGAGAATCAGTGACGTGCTAAGGGAACTGCACGATGAAGTATCCGGAGGCCACTTGGGAGTGAATAAGACGTTTTTGGGTACACGCCAAGGACGATGTCGAAAATTGGTGCAGAAAGTGTGTCACCAGCGCCGCCAGTAAAGGCCTGAGGGTCGAGACTCACGGCAGAATGCAGCAATACAACGTTGGAGCACCCTTCGGGAAAATCGCAGGACCGTTTCCTGAAACCGGAAATGGAAATCGTTACATTTTTGTTGTTATGGACTACTTTATTAAGTGACCTGAGGCTTTCGCTATTCCTAACCAGGAAGCCAAAACCGTGATTGAGCAGCTCGTTTACAACTGGGTGAGCACATTCCACGTACCGATGGAATTGCAATCGGATCAAGGGCGCAACTTCGTGTCCAAGATTTACCAAGGGATGTGCGAGCTACTGGGAATTAAAAAGACGAGGAAAACACCGCTCCACCCACAATCGGACAGGATGGTAGAACTCTTCAACAAAACCTTGAATGAACACCTATCAAAGGTCGTTGGCGACAAGCCATGCGATTGCGATAGGCAGATTCCAATGTTTCTATTAGCCTATCGGCGTGGAGTACACAACACCACAGGTCACACTCCTTCGGAAATCCTTTTCGGTCGAACAGTCCGGTTACCTAGTGAATTTATGTTTGGATCACCGCCGTCTGAAAAGAACAGAAATGAAGATGACTATATCGCAGATCTCAGACAGATTATTAGGGACGTGCACCAAAGAACCAGGGATAAGATCAAGATGTCAAGGCGACCGCAGCGGGATTTCAGGAAGGAGATCTGATGTGGCTATATAACCCTCATAGACGGAAAGGCGTATCACCAAAATTACAGCAAGACTGGAAGGACCATATAAAGTCGTAAAACGATTCAACGATGTTGTCTATCGCATTCAACGAGGAAGAGGCAAGATGAAAGTGGTTCATGGGGATCGAATACATCGCTATATTGGGCAGAATGTCGAAGAGTTTGTTCGGGTCGAACAAGTTTTAGAGTTGGAAATTGTGGTACATATGTAATTAAATCAATTATCCAGTGTTGCATAACTTTATGATCATGCAAACTCCCCACGTCGGAGAGTTCAGTTATTACCCCAGTTTCAAACCAGAAGTTACCAGCAATAACTAGAACCCGACAAATGTGGTATAAATACAGGATGAGAAACTGCGGACGATAAGTTGATTTTCGGAAAGCGATAGAAAAGGAGCTAAGTTTTAATAAGTGAAAGATAACAGATTTGAATTTTGAAATAGTAGTGAAATTGTTTGTGAATTAATTGAAAGTTGTTTCTAAGTAACAGATTTGAATTTTGAAATAGTAGTGAAATCGTTTGTGGACTAATTGAAGTTAGTTTTTTTAAATAATAATAAATAGAGTGTTTTGAAACAGAACCCTCTGTTTCAAGAAGGTGTTTACCGGAACAAATGAAAAACAACCAATTGTGGTGGAATGGTCCCCAGTGGCTCCAGCTCGATCCTATTAAGTGGCCAAAGCAAGAGGTACATGCTATAAAGATTCCAGAATAATAGCACGTTTTGAATCTAGCAGTGCACACAATTAACGATTTCACTGAAAGCTTCTCGTGCTATACAGTTAAAGGTAATTGCATACCGCATTAGATTTGCAAAAAATTGCCATTCCGGTTGGCTATTAATACAAAAGATCACTCAGGGCTTTTGGAAGGTTTGGTCATCTGAATACCTTTCAAAACCCCAACAACGAACCAAATGGAAGAGGAAGGAGCCCAAAATTAACCTTGACGATATTGTATTACTTAAGGAAAAACGATTACCACCAACTATGTGGCCGATGGGCATAATAGCGGCAGTACACCGCGGGAAGGGTAACGAAATTCGCTCTGCTACAGTATTTAGTAATCAAAATTACTTCAAGAGGCCAATTACCAAACTGTGCCTCATTCCTATTGAAAATAATAAAATACAAAAAGAGCTGTAACAAGCTTCTACAAAACTTGAAACACCAATTCAAGTCAATGTTGCATGTACGGAAACATCAATTAAGGAAACTGCAAGGAGAGCAGATATTCCTAAGAAGCCTTGAAGCGTTCCACCATCCCGTCCGATTGTGGGTGGAGCGGTGTTGTTCTCGTCGTTTTGATACCCAGTAACTCGCACACCCCTTGGAAAATCTTGGATTGGAAGTTGCGCCTTTGATCCCAGTGCAGTTCCATCAGAACGCCGAACCTGCTCACCCAGTTGTAAGCGATCTGTTCAATCACGGTTTTGGCTTCCTGGTTAGGAATAGCGAAAGCATCATCCCACTTACTGAAATAATCCATAACAACAAGAATGAAGCGATTTCCCTTTTCGGTTTCAGGAAAAGGTCCTGCGATGTCAACTGCGATTCTCTCGAAGGGCGCTCCAACGTTGTATTGCTGCATTCTGCCGTGAGCCTCAACCCTCAGGCCTTTACTGGCGGCGCTGGTGACACACTTTCTGCACCAATTTTCGACATCGTCCTTGGCGTGTACCCAAAAACGTCTTATTCACTCCCAAGTGGCCTCCGGATACTTCATCGTGCAGTTCCCTTAGCACGTCACTGACTCTCGACCTTGGCACAACGAGCTGCATCACAAACGACTTTCCATCCGAGCTTTCCCACCTTCGCCTCAAAACACCATCTTGAACATGAAGCGAGTCCCACTGTGCCCAGTATGCCTTTAGTTCGGGACTTTTATTGGTTATTTCCTGCCAATCTGGTTTTCCTTCGTGTTCTTTCCAAGCTAGTATTGGCTCGATATTTGGATCCTCTTTTTGGGCGTTTCGCATTTCACTTTCATTCCAACCGTCAGTGGGCTCAGCTCTTAGCCTATGAGTGGATACCGCATCTTTTTCTTCTTGTCATGCGCAATGTTTGCAATCAGATTTGCAAGGCCGCCGGGACAGAGCATCCGCATTAGAGTGAAGGCTTCCCTTTCGATGCTGTATCTCGTAGTTGTACATCTGGAGTCGTTCAATCCACCTTGCGACTTGTACTGCAGGATTTTTAAATTGCAGCAACCACTTCAGAGATGCATGGTCTGTGCGAAGAATGCATTTTCGTCCGTACAGGTACTTATGGAAATGCTTTGTTGCCAGGACCAAAGCAAGAAGTTCCCGCCTTGTAACACAGTAGTTCCTTTCCGGCTTAGAGAGCACCTTACTAAAGTAGGAAACTACTTTCTCTTGCCCGTCATGCATCTGCGAAAGGACAGCTCTAATTCCGACGTTACTGGCATCTGCATCCACAATAAATGTTTTTCCTGGAGTAGGGTACGCTAGTACAGGGGCCTCACATATTTGTTGTTTGAGAGTTTTGAAGCTTCTTTTGCATTCACTTGACCATTTGAATTGTTTTCCCTTTTCTGTTAGTTGATGCAAACTCCTTGCTATCCCAGCAAAATCCTTTACAGACCGCCTGTAGTAGGTAGCGAGTCCCATAAAGCTTCTCAAATGGTGTTTGTCTCTTGGGACTGGCCAATTTTTCACCACTTCGATCTTTTCTGGGTCTGTCCTTACCCCTTCGGATGAGATTATGTGTCCCAAGTATTTGACATCTGCTCTAAAGAGATGACACTTCTTCGGGCTTAGCTTTAGCTGTGCACTTCGTAGTCTTTGGAACACTTCCTTTAAGTTATCTCGATGTTCTTGAAAATTTTTGCCGACCACGATGACATCGTCCAGGTAGACCAAACAGATTTTCCATGTTAGTCCCAGCAAAACGCGTTCCATTAGACGCTCAAAGGTTGCCTGCACAATCCGAATGGCATTACTGTGACATCTTTCTGTGACTGTAGCAGTACCGTTTCCTGCGGTGAATGCTGTCTTCTCACGGTCCTCCGGATGGATCTGTACCTGCCAGTAGCCACTCTTCAGATCAAGTGTGGAGAACCATTGCGCTCCTGAGAGTGTGTCCAGTGTGTCCAGTGTGTCGTCAATCCTTGGCAAGGGGTAACTATCCTTCTTGGTGACATTATTTAGCTTGCGATAATCCACACAGAATCTATTGGGTCCGTCTTTCTTCTTGAACAGTACAACGGGTGATGCCCATGGACTCTTAGAGCCTTCAATCAACCCTTGATTTTCCATAGTCGAAACCATTTCTGCAACCTCCGTCTGCTTAGCTAATGGTAAACGCCTAGGAGGTTGACGTATTGGTCTGGCATCTCCAGTGTCTATTCGGTGTTGTACCAAATGTGTTCTACCATACTCGCCATACTACGAGGCAAATACATCAGCAAATTTGTTGACTTGTTCCTCTGCTATCGCTCGTTGCTCCTGATTCAGCCCGGTTTGCCTAAGTATACTTCTTTTAAACTCGGCTGTGCTACTTGATGGCAAAGATATAGCAGCATTCTCCTTCGAAAACTGGGTGACACCAATTATCGGTACGCACGCTCCGATCGATTGCCCTTGCTTTAGTTTGCTGCTCTTATTTCCCACATTCAAGATTCTTACTGGGACCATTTTGCCTTTCGGCTCAACGAGCATCTTTCCCACGACGTAATTCTGATAATGATTTTTAGAGTCCGGCTTAATCAAATAGAATCGATGGCTCCCAAGATCACCTTCCAGCTTCGCCCAAATAAGTGTCTCTGCCGAAGGTGGTGAGATCTCGTCCTTGCTGACTACTGTCCTAAGGCATACGGCATTCTCATTCCCGTACACTATCGGAATCTCAACGTTCCTGTACTTAAGTACTTGAGTTCGGATGTCGAGTACTACATTGTGTGCCTTCATAAAATCAACTGCAATGATTCACTCGTCGCATATATCGGCCACTAGGAATACGTGAGTGAATGTTAGTCCTGCCAGATTGATGGTAAGGACAACCTCTCCGTACACCTTTGCCGTCGCTCCTGTTTCTGTTTTCAAGCAGTAGCTACTGGTATTGTGCAACCATGAATCATGAGCGATATCCCTTCTTATAATGGAGGCAGTGGCACCGGTGTCAATGATAGCCACACACTTATTCTGACCTATGCGTGCTTCCACTGTAAGACTCTTGTTACTTCGTTTTGTTTGGGAGACTTGGATTTTGATCCTGGGGGCGTCAATTCCAGAAACCGACTTCTGCCCCTCGATGCTGGTACTTACACGTTTCCCGCCTACTGACTTGACGTTGCGCTGCTTACAAGATAGATGTTATTCCTGCCAGATGTCTCTTCATTACGCCTACTAGCAGCGCATTGTGGACAACTGCGGTGTTTAAGTGGAGAACTGCACTCACGTTGCAGATGTCCTATTTTGTTGCAGTTCCAACAACGGACTTGTCCTCCACGCACACTGTTCCGCTCCACGACGTCTGCTCGTTGGCATGAGCATTCCACGGTTGTCACTTCTCTCACGTGGTGGATTCCATGAGATGCTTGGTCGGTAGCTTTCATCGTCAGGGCAAATGCTAGGGCCTCAGGGAGTGTTCGTTTTCCAGCCATTCTTACAGCCAATTGCAACTGCCTATCTTCAATCGCTTGGGTAAACGCCTCTACAGCCATTTCGTTGATAAGGTCTTCTCTGGCATTTGGATAAGATAAATGCGCCAACCGTTCGATATCGGCCTGCAACTGTTGAAGTGTTTCGCCACTCTTCTGGACTCTGCTGCGCAGTTGGACTCTGTATACTTGCTGCATATGGCCATCTCCGAAACGCATTTCTATGGCTTTAACCAAAGCGTCGTAGTTGAGTTGTTTATCTTCTGAGATGGTTTGCAGCAATTCCGCAGCTGTTCCTCTCAGTGTCAGCGTTAACGCAATCGACTTTTCTCCGTCGTCCCAGTTGTTGGCCATGGCAGCTGTTTCACATTACCAATGTCCTAGACTACCAGGTGGTTCACTGGGAGAAAGTAAAAAGGCACAAAAACATGTGTTCGCTGCCAAAGATTCGGGCACGCCGCGTCGAACTGCGAAATGCAGCCTCGATGCGTTAAGTGCGGTAAGAACCACAAGTCTGAAGAATGCGCTCTAGGTAGCGATGGAGCGTCAGAAAAAAAGCCAGCTCACTTGTGTTTTATGTAAGAACACGGGGCATACCGCAAACTGTCGGGGTTGTCCTAAGTTCCAATATATAAAAAGAGTAAATCTAGCTCGACAGCAAAAGGTGGAAGTTAAGCATCCACCTGTTCTACCACAAACACCAGCCGTTACTCCCCAGGTTACCTACGCCCAAATTACGGCAGCTAGGGGAAATACGGCACAGCAAGCGAAGGTTGCTTCTCAGGCCCCAGCGCCCAGAGCACCGGAACCGTCAAATGACATGCTAGCCATCTTGCTCTCTATCCAGGGGCAAATGGCTCAGCTGCAACGTCAAATTACCGAGCAAACTACGCGGGTAGTTCAAATATACGCGCTGCTGCCGAGACTAACGCACCTTCAGTTGTTATTGGTACGTACATGGCGGAGCAAACCCTGAAGGTCCTTGCATTGAATGTTAATTCACTGATTAGGATTGAGCGAAGAGCCACACTGTTTAAGTTGCATAAAGACCAAGCCCCTGATGTGCTTTTGGTTAGCGAAACTAAGCTAACCAAAAGACACAAAATGAGGCACAGAAGGTATAAAATCATGCGAAGAAATCGACCCAACTCCATACAAGGAGGAGGCGTTGCAATCTTCGTAAGAAAAGGTATGAGTTTTAAAAGAATATACAGTCGTGAAGTACGTAGGTTTCAGGTGCTAGAAGCATGCATCATGTATATCCCTCTCCGAAGTGGAAAGCGGTTATACATGGTGTCAGTTTATGCATCTAAGGCTACTCAATCCACCCTATTCGTCTCAGAGCTCGAGACTGGAATTGGAGGAAAACTACTTCATTATCGGCGGAGATTTCAACTCCAAACATAGCGATTGGGGAAATAATACACCAAACACTAGAGAGAACCTGCTATTTAATTGGTGGGGTCAGCACAGTGTGATGTACCGACTCGGCCTACAGGCGACGGATAGTCCGTCGTTTCCTAGACACGGCTCCTATTTGCATCTCCTGCTGTTTGACACACGAATACAACTGACAGGTACGAACCAACAAACTGTAAACTGTCTCCGCACTTTTCTGTATGACAGTGACCATTGCGGTCTTAGTACCGAAATAACCGTTCCGAACGAAAATGCGGAATTGGATGAGTATGTTCAAAGGCATTCCTACAACTATAGTAGAGTGCGTTGGACACACTTCTCCAGGACACTGACTAGAGCACTCTCCTCGAACTCGCTCTACCCACCGTCCAACAGAAATCTGTCAAACGAGGAGATTGACAGGTATCTAAAACTAATGGACGAGACAATTAAACGGACTATTGACAAAACGATACCTCGGTATCAATACACTGACAACGAAGACTAATTCCGCAACGCAACTATTGACGCACTTCACCGACATAAAAGTAGACGACTCTCAAGACTGAAGACCTTGTACAGACAGTCTACTGACAGACATAACCCGGAGAATATGACATTAAAGTCGTCGATCAAAAACCTCCAAACATTAATAAAAGAAAATTACAGGTCTTCTGTAAGTTTGTATTGGAACAATAAAATTCGGGCTGTAAAAACCAGCAACCCGAATATGTTCCCGCAAATAAATAAAATATTTCGGAGGAAAGATCAAAACGACCTTTCATGTCTTAAAATCGCCCGAACGACTGAAAACGAACGTATACCCTCAACAGCAGGCATAGATCCAAATGAGACTGTTGATAATGACAATTTCTTTGTGATCGAAGATCCGCAAGAGAAGGTAGAGGCTATAGGAGCGACTTTCCAGGAAGTGTACAAGACAAATGACATCATTGGTCCTAACCACGACCTGGAAAATCGAGTGCTTGTGCACAATTTCCAAAGGGGATAAAGACACCTCCAATCCGGCGAATCTGCGGTCGATCAATCTCCTTCCAAACATCAGTAAGGTTTTCGAAAAAGTCATTAATAGAGTCCTGACTAAGTGGGTTGAGGACAGAAATATAGTTTTGGATAATCAATTCGGTTTCAAGGCAGGGCATGATGCTATTCATGCCGCGTCTAAACTGGTTTCTGATGTCCAATGGAACAAAGCCAAGAAACAGTGCACGGGGGCCTGCCTGATCGACTTGGAGAAGGCTTTCGATACCGTATGGTTAGAGGGACTCTTCTACAAGTTGGACAGACTGGGCATTAGTAAACCACTGCGGTATATTCTTTTCAATATGCTCACAGATAGACAGTTCATCGTGAAGAATGGCGATGTGACTTCTACTGGTACATTCAACATTAAAAACGGTCTGCAACAAGGTGCGGTCAGTTCGCCGATCCTTTTCAACATTTACACAAGCGATCTGATAGGTTCACTTCACCATGCCATAACGTACGCAGACGACTTAATCGCGTACAGATCAGGTCCAAAGATTGAGGTTATAAACATTCTTTTGCAACGTGACTTCGATAAAATTAAACAATATTGCGACGACTGGAAGTTGAAGATCAACTTTCAGAAGTCGGAAACCATTCTGTTTAGGACGCCTTTGTCTGGGGCCTCTGCGGATACCAGAAAGAATTGGCGAAAGTTTCAGATCGTGGGACAACATGGGCAGCCACTTGTTTGTCGAAGTGTAGTCAGATACCTTGGGATCTGGCTAGATCAATATCTGTATTTTAACAAACATATAGATGTTGCTCTGGCCAGAGCCAGAGGTGCTTTTGCCCTTACAAAGAGACTGTTTTATAGCAGACAACTCGATGCGAGGATAAAGGTGATCTGCTACATGGCCCTTGTTCGGCCTATGCTTACATTTGGTTGTCCCGTGTGGTTCAACGTTAGAGCAAGTCTTTTGGAAAAGATTCGGGTGTTTGAGAGGGCTTGCCTTAGGGCTTGTCTTCGCTTGTACAGAACACCAGAGTCTGAGTACATAAAATTCTATCCTAATGAGGTCTTGTACAATAGGGCGAACCCAATACGAGTGGACAATTTTGTTATTAAGTTGATTCGAAGGCAAATTGCAAGAGCAATGACCTCGTCGAACAACCTGATATCTGGGGCTTACTACCCCAATTATATGTATCACGAGAGTGTTCGCTTTGACGGCTTTATTCCTCCAGAAGCGTTCCTCTACCTCGACAAACAAGGTCTGATCCAGGATAGATTAGCGGTGCCGTTAATCTTCCACGTCGCTCGAACAGCTGCGGACAGGCGATTCAAGTACGACAGAGACGTCGCACACGGCAGTGCAGAGCGTCTCCGGTTTAGTAGGGCGGGAGGGAGTCGCGACATGAAGGATGTTGCTCGGCAGCACCAACAATTTTGGTGGCTCGCAGAAGAAGGGGAAGCTCCATCATCAAACTCCTCCAGTGCAGGGTAGCTCCATTAGGGAGCAGAGTTGATCAGCCTAATCTTTTTTAGCCGTGGCCGGCTTACATAGGTGTAGGTAGGTTTAAGGTAGATTTAAGAGTAAAAATTATAAAAACAAAAAAATAAAAAATAAAAAATTAAAAAAAAAATTAAAAATTATAAAAACTAAAAAAAAAAAACTGAAAAAAAAACAAAAACAAAAAAAAACAGAGATGGGTAACCTTTTCTAAAAAAAAAAGTGGTAATCCAAGCCACAAAAAAAAAAGAAATAATACTTGAACAAAAAGTTAGCTTAAGTAGGTTAAGTAGGCTTAGGATTTATTTTAAGTAGTCTTTAAGTTTTAGTTTATAAGTTTTATACTAAGAAGAACTATTTTCTAGAACTAAGAAGAATTATTTTTAACTTAGAGTGTCCTCATGGGGCCAGTAAGTTAGAATAAGATAGTTATTTAAGCTAATTTTTAAGCGTTTTTTTGTATAGCTTGTAAGAATTTCTGAATTTAAATTAATAAAAATGCATTTAAAATGAAAATGAATAATGAGTGTGCCCGGTTAGCAAAACCAGAAGTTGCGAGTTCGACTCCGTGTCGTGCAAAAGTTTTCTCGTTTCTTTTTTATTTTTACAAAAAAATTGTGAATAAAAGTGAATAATAATATCACGTGATGGATTCAGGAGGGTGGTCCGCTCTGCCAATAGCGGGAAAAGCGGAGAAGTCAGGCGATACATTGGCAAATGCATTAAGCCAAACAGCAAAGGTAGTAGATGAGTCGAAGACAAAGAGACGGAGGAAGCTAAGGCAAACTCCCAACTTAGTAAAGCGCCCTTCCCTCCCAACTTCCGCCGAAAAGTTGCAGGGTGGATTGAGGGAAGAGGCAAAAGCATCAGAAAAAGCAGCAGCTACAAAAGGTACGGCACAAGAGAGTGATGACTACCCATACGTCTCAGACGGTGGCGAGGGTCACTATCTTCAAGAAAAAAGCTTCGCTTCCTTGGCGCCATCCGAATCGGAAGATTAAGATGAAGAGGTGGAATCAACAAAACAAAAACAAATGGCAAGAAGAGAGAGGGAGCTGCAAGCGTACTCCCAACAACAAAAAATACAGCAGCAGCAAACACAGCAAGAACAAAAGCTGTCAAAGCAACAAAACCGATGAGAACCGATGTTTGCCAGACGCTTAATCATCAGTTTCCACCATTCACCTGTGCTTGATATTTGATTCCCGGTTACAATTCTCGAATTTCGTGTGTTGAAAGGTGCTGATATTGAGTTATGTTCATTATTGTTGCTGATGTTGATGTTGTTTTTAGTGTAACTTAAGTTAACTCCTCCGCCCTTAAAATCGGAAGTCCTCGTTCGATGACCTTGACTTTAGGAGCTACGGAATGTCATCGATTCCTATGGTAGTAGTGGTAGTGGATGTTGGAGTTCTTTCTGCAGGAATTGGAGGTGTATTGCACTCTGCTTCATGTTTACTGCATTCGGTTCGATGGTTAAGCTTACTTCTTACAAAAATTCATGCCGAAATTAGTATGATTGAAATAAGTCCAAAATCGATCGTTATACTAAATTTGTTTCTGCTTTTAAGTAATTCTATTTTTGAAGTGCGCTTGGCGTAAAGCTGCTTAAGCTTTTCTAATGAAAGGACTTCTTCTGTTTTTGTTATAAGGGTTGCGGGTTGATGGACAGCAGGCATCGATTGGTGGAAAATTACTTCATTGTTTTTTATCTAATTTTCTGGATCTGAATCGTAGCGTTTGTGTGTCGAATAACGTATGTTCCACTTAGCTCCAGTGTTTCGTTGATTTTAACCGGACCTTTGTATTGGTTGAGTAGAAGTAATCGTGATGAAATTTCTTCTATTGTAGATATGTGTTGATTGTTAATGATGGTGCAGTTGGCTTCTTGGCTTTGGACTAACTTCGTAATACAAATTGTTGAACTTAAATTTATAACTTTATTTTCATTACATAAAGATATTTTATCATAACTCTTACATTTATTTATAAAGACGTATATTCTATTATTACAATCTATGATCGATTCGAATTCAATTTTATTAATTTTGTCATTTTGTTTAACAGGTGGTTTAATTATCAAAAGGTTACATATATAAGTTTCGGTCGTACGTAAATCTAGTATATAAACTATGTTTTTATTGTTACTTGCGATTTTCAGCAAATTCCAACGCTTCATCTAAATTAAAATAAGTAATATTTTCTATTTTGAATAAGGTTTCAGTTATATTAATTTCCTTGTTTGTTAAAATATATGAATTTACGATATTGGCCTTAGACAATAAATTGCGTATGCAATGTTTACAATTTCTTCCTTAACCAAATCTTATTTATATTTCATTTTCAATATTATTGTTTCCGACATCTTCATTTTCTTTGAATACTTAATTGACTAATTACATTAGTAATTTCACAAGCCCAAACGTGCAGATAGACAAAATAAGATAGGAGGGGGAGTAGCAATTTATGTATATTAAATAAAGTATGGATTTAATTTTTTAAAAAAATCAAAGCCGAATGAACTTATAGAGTACATTTTTGTCAAAATCACACATACCTGTGACAAAGTATTGATTGGATGTATATACATGGCACCAAACACAGCAAACTGCTCTTATATAAGAGTTTTGTTAGAGGAATTGTCTCCACTTTATGCGAAAGTTGTACTTTGCGGGGACCTTAATTTAAATATCCTTGAAGGAACAAATAAACAATTCGTTGATATGGTAGAATCTATTAATTTACATTTTGCGAATTACGATGAACCAACTCATTTTGCGCCTAACAGACGGCCCTCGCTCTTAGATGTATTTATTGTGCCTAATCCTGATTCCATATTGCACTACGACCAACTTCTTGAACATAAATGCAATAAAAAAAGAGTTTCTAAAAAGACGAACATTCCCTGGCTAACATCAGAAGTCCTAGGTCCTATAAGTAGAAAAAATCTTCTGGAGGTGGAGGAGATACAAATGTTCAGCTATTTACATTGAATATGCTACAGTAAGAAACGCAGTTACCCTTCTGATTCGAAATAAGGAAAAGTGTTTTTACTAGAACAAATTCAACTTCGCCGATTCTACCTCGAAATTTTGGAAGAACGTTCGGGAGATGAGACTGAAGTCTGCTAAGGAATCTATCCCGGATAACACCGGCCTGGGTGTGCTTAACAGAAAGTTTGTACTAAACAACTGCAATGTACTTGATTTTCAGACCGTTCCTTGTACCACCGGCCATTAGCAGAAGTAATGTTTTCACTCTCCGGAGTTGATGACTTAAGTGTTGGCCAAACAATTCTCAAGATCAAATCCAAAGCTGTTGGCTCGGATGAGGTTTTCCCAGTTTTTGTTAAAATTCTTTTACCTGTACTACGTTCTCACATAACCCACATATTTTACTCGGTCATAACTACGTCAGTTTTTCCGATAGGTGGAAAATTGCTAAAATTTTACCACTGCCAAAACCATCAACTTCTAATAATACCGACCAACAGCGATTCTTCCTTTTTTAAGTAAGGTATTTGAAATTATTGTTAGTAACCAAATAAAATTATTTTAAAATAGAAAAAATCTTATCAAGACATTTCAGTCTGGTTTCCGCGCCAAATATAACTGTACAACAGCTATACAAAGTATGCTAAGATTTACGAGCCAGCTTAGACAGCGATATGATGGGTCTTATTGTATTTTTTCATTTTACTAAGGCATTTGATAGCGTTAATCATTCGTTATTATTGAAAAAGCTGGAAAGGCAATATTTCTTTGAAAGCTCTATCTGCAATTTAATGAGTTCATATTTATCAGATCGGTTCCAATATGTATGCGTCGGTAATAGATGGTCTTCGCATTTACAAGTCTCTTAAGGTGCATTCAAGGTTCTGTCCTGGGTCCTTTGCTATTTTCGTGCTTTATAAATGACATATCTAAGTGTTTTACGACCTGCGAACATCCTATATATGCTGATGATATCCAAATATATTCGTTATTCCCGAAATCATTCAAAAACCAAGGATTTAATAATATTGATCGAATGATAAAAGAAATGCACACCTGGTCTTTAAATAATGGACTTAGTCTCAAACCAACTTAAATTAAAGCTATGATAATTAAACGAAGCAAAAATACAGTAGTATTCCCTCAAATAATTCTTTATGATACAACTGTTGTGTTGATAATATAAAAAATCTTGGGATATACTTTATTAATAACTTGAATTGGAATTTTCACGTAAACAAAGTTATATTAAGAATTTATGGTGCTCTACTTGGTCTAAACCCCACGACAAAGTATCTTCCCACAAATGTTAAACTTAAGCTTGTTTAATCGTTCATTTTACCGTTACTTCTTTAAGGATGTGAAATATGTTCGGACATAGACTACTTATCCAAAAGGAAACTTAGCGTGGCATACAATAACTGCGTGACATATATTTTTAATATGAAAAATTCTGACCACTTTTCCGAATATACCAATAGAATAACAGGCTGTTCACTATTAGCTTTTATGAACTACAGAACCATTAAACTATTTCACAAAATTATAACAACCAAACAACCGGATTACCTTTTTGAAAAAATTAAGTTCGCGACTAATCCAAGAACAATGAAAATACGAGTAAATTCACCCACACATAAATATCTAATTACAAGCCGTCAATTTTATATACATGCTATTCATCTTTGGAATGAGCTACCCTTGCATATTAAACGAGCAAATAACACAACTATCTGCGAGTACTTTTACTAGAAAAGCTTTTGAATAGTATGCACAAATTTACTGATGGAATTTCATAACTCTTACCTATTTCGTTTTCCACCTTTCCGCTGTCTTTCTTTTTCTGAATTATATTTAAAGTCTTACTTTTATCTATCTTTCTTTATTTTAATTTTTTTTTTCTCTTGGTATCTGAACTTTTTAAATGTAATATAAGCTTAGCTTGTACAATTAAACATAAGATTATATCTTACTTGTACAATGAATTGCTTTAATAAATAATTAAATAAATTGATCTTATCTAAAGTTACTTTGTTTACAATAAATTTATTGTTGTTGTTTTTTAAAACATTATTCATTTTGTCTACAAGAATTTCGAAATCTTGGTGGTCTGGGTTTCCAGCGACCCATTTCCACGCACTTCCAATAAAGTCCAGCGATCTTCTATTTCTGTTGTTTACTTTACGTCGGTCTAAATAATTCTTTATGCGGTAGGATAGGATATGGTATAGAGGATGAGTAGGTTTTATTTCGGATATTATTGTTCTTTCCAGTTTTTTGATTAGTTCTTCATATGCTTGAATGTCAATGATATGAACTATTTTGAAGGATCCATTTCTTATTTTAGCATTTCTGGGGTTAATTTTGATGAGTTGGAAGTTAGTGTAGTCCAGTATTTGAAAATAACCAGTGCTCGAAGGCACGAACAACCTGTTGAAGTGAATTAACTCTTTATCAAACTTTTATGAATGGTTTTCCCTGACTTTGTTATAACAGTAGAGTTTTTATCTATTGATACTATTTCTACTATTTTTACGTAAATTATGTCTCCTACTGAATAGTGCTTTAAAGGGTTTTTCTTTTTATTATGATACTCTAAGTCAGCTGCTTGTTCGTCTTTGAGTCTTTTTCCTGTTGTTGAATGAATGGAGTTATTATACTCGAGAATTGACTTATCAAGAAGTTCGGAAAAAGTGGTTGAACTATTTTCGGATTTTAAGCAACGCATTAGTTCAGAAAGTGTAGAGTGGAATCTCTCAAACACTTTAATGTTAAAAAAGTTTTTAAGCGTGAATAAAATGGAATTTAAGTCTAGCGATTTTTCATTATCTACGACAATAGTTTCAGGGACTCCAAAAGATAGTATGAGTTTTCTTAATGGTTGACTTATATCTTCCGCAGATCTACATTTAAGAATTCTAGCTAAAGCGCACCTTGAAAATCTATCCGTTAGAATATTTTATTAAATTCAATATATATGTATATTTGTTAAGCCACGAAAAACTCCGCGTGGTTGTCAAAAAGAAAAATCCAGAGTGAGAAAGAAAATAATAAAGAGATCAAGAAGAACACGAATATGTCAGAAAACAATAACATGACATACAGCGCCATCCTTGTTACAAGTTAATCAAAATATTTGATGTTTGTATTGCCACATAGATGGATGAATGATGTCTGATGTCAATATGTTTAGTACGCGCATGGAAAACGGGATTATTCGCCAAACATTGAGCTTAGCGATTATCAACAAAGATAGTTACATCAGCATAATCATACAATGACAGCTCATATAATATGCTCCGCAAGTATATAGCTTCCCTCGGTGCTTCTGCCAGACCGACGTATTCTTTTTCTCTTGATGATAATGCAACAGTCCGTTGCTTCTGCGACTTTCATGTAATCGCCGCACCGCTGAGTAGAAAAACGTAACCAGTGTACGAGTGCCGATCTACTGTGCAACCACCCCAATCAGCATCGGTGTATCCAATTAGTGACTTGTCGGTTTTTGTTAACACCAATCCAATCTCCGTAGTACCGGCAAGGTACCTCAGAAGACGTTTAGCAGCAAGCCAGTGACAGCTTTTTGGATTATTGGTGAATTGCACCAACCTTGAAACAGTATTCGCAATACCGGGACGTGTGGCAACTGATAGGTACATAAGGCCTCCAATTATCTCACGAAACGGCCGATCCTCTTGCCAATCACCACCTTTCACATCATCAAAGCGCGAATTTACTTCTAATGGCGTTGCAACAGAATTACAATTGTCCATTCCGTATTGCTTTAGAAGTCCCAGTATATAACCTGTCTGGGTGAGTTCAATTTGGCTCTCACCTTGGTTAATCTCCAGCCCAAGACAAAATTTAGCAAGACCAAGCTCCTTTAACTCGAAATCTTCTAAGAGCTTATTTCGCACATCCGAAAGATACTCTGTCTCTCGAGTCACAACGAGTATGTCATCCACGTACACAAGCACAAACAGCAAACTCCCTCCAGTACTTTTGTAAAACAAACACGGCTCATTTTTCGAAGGCTTCAATCCAAGGCTCAACAGTTTGTTGCTCAGTTTTACATACCACTGGCGTCCAGCTTGGCGTAGTCCATACAGGGCCTTCCGCAGCCTACACGCATTGCCTCCATTACGTATGTACTCCATCATTTTCGCCACCCGAGCTCCTAGGTGTGATTTTTGGCCGTTTTTGGCCAGTATCCTTTCCAGCATCTCAGTCAACATTTCAGGCAACCTCATGACCACTTCTTCATCCAATGATCCATTCAAATACGCTGTTACTACGTCAAACTGCCAAATTTTAAGTCCCAATTGGACGGCCAGAGTTAATAACATCCGCAGCGTCTCCAGTCTCGCCACAGGAGAAAACATTTGGTGATAGTTAGCTAAATACTTCTGACTGTACCCCTTGGCATCCCCAACGGCATCCAACAATATTTGTCCTATCGTTCTTTTCAATAATATCCCAGGTGTCATTCTTAATAAGACTCACTACTTCAGACTCCATTGCATCTTTCCATTCATCACATTCCTCGCTTTTTAAGGCATCTTCAACGCTGATCTCTGCTACTCCAACAAACGCAGCGTAGTCATCAGGGTCAGATTCAGTACCACTAATACTGTTCCCGTTTTCATTTGGCCGTGCTGCTATTGAGCGCGTTATCCGAAATAGCTTTTTCGGTCGCCCTCTGATTCAAGTTCGCAGCAACCGTGGTTTTTCTGGAGTTCTCTCCCCTTCATCTTCAGATTTCTTGGTTGAGTCCGGCGCCACGGATTGCTTTTCGGACACATCATTGACTTTTAATGGACGTGGTGAAAACTCAACTGTTTTTGGATTACTTTCCGCAATTTCAGCTTTCTCGTTCGATGTTAACAACTCTTCCAAAGCAACCATATCCTCTGGACTGTTCCGAAATCCGTCCAAAAATCTCACATCGCGTACCTCAAGTATCTGATGTTTACTTGGGAACCATACCCGGTATCCCCTTTTATTCCGAGGGTATCCCACTAATACACCTTCCATCGATCTTTGTGCAAATTTATCTTTATTAGGATCTTTGTTCAAAACAAACACCTTTGAGCCAAAAGATCTTATATAATTTATTTTTAATTGTTTTCCAGTCCATTTTTCAAAAGGAATTTTACTGTCCCAACTACTGGTCGGGCATCGGTTTCGTATGTGACGGGCTTCGGACCAAAATGAAGCACTTAAGCCAGACTGTATCAACAAACATCTTGCCAAGAGTGTTCGGTTCATTCTCTCCGATACTCCATTCTGCTGTGGAGTACGAGCAACGGAAAGCCTCCTTTCTATACCTTGTTCATTCAAATACTTATCAAACTCAGTATTGCAATACTCACGACCATTATCCGACTACAAGCATTTAATTTTCATTCCAGTTTGCTTCTCCACAAATCTCTGGTACAGCCTGAACGCATCAAATACACCACACTTTTGTCGCAAGAAATAAACTTCGCACCAACGCGTGCTGTCGTCTACGAACGTCACGAAGTATTTCGCACCACCCAAAGACTCTACCCTGAAGGGACCAACAACATCAGAGTGCACAATTTTAAGTATTTCTTTGCACGGCACACGACCTTTAGAGAAAGGTACAGCAGTCATTTTACCTTTTAAGCAAACTTCACATCGCGATAATTGTTCAATGTTTTTATCAATAACCCCGGACACTACACCGTCATGAACCAGCTGTAATAAGTCTTTGCTGTTCAAATGACCCAACCTTTCGTGCCACTTCAACAGTTCGGAGCACTCGGATTGGACAACCGCTTCCGCACAAACACCATTTTCACGAAGAAAATATATATCCCCTCTACGATCTGAAATTATCGACACATTTCCATGCTCATTACGAATGTAAACGTCGGTTTTACGAAATGTCACTTCGTGACCCCTATTCGTAATTTTTGCGACCGATATCAAATTTGTTCGTAAGTCAGGTACAAACAACGTGTCCTTAAATTTTATCAACCGATAGCCACTTTTATTTGCCACTGAAACATGAACTACTCCCTTTCCTTTGACATCAGCTGATGCTTTATTGGCGAAATTCAATTTGACCTTAGGAGATTCACTCATTGATTTAAATAGACTTTCATCACCGCACAGATGCGCTGTGCACCCACTATCAAGGATCCACACTCTATTCGTCTGCCCCATGTCTGAACGATATATCAGTAGCATTCGTGCTAACCGTACGGCTAGCTGCATAGGACTCATCAACACTATTTGCCGAATGTCTTAATTTTCTCCCGGGATTCTCGGATGTTCTTGATGGACATGCATTTGCCCTATGTCCCAGCACACCACACTTGAAACACGTATAATTTCCAGCTTTGTGTGGTCCCTTTCCCTTACTCTTTGTTGATAGATTTCGATGCATGCTACTAGTACTCCCAGCAGCCATGGCTGTCACAATACTACCACATGCCTGCTTTTGTGCCTCGCTTTCCTCAAATATTTTGACTTTTAACACCTCAGCAGTCGGCAGCGCATCACGCGACTCAATCGCACACCGAAAATTTTCGTAGGACGAAGGAAGACTATACAGCAACATAATAGGCAGCAGATCCCCATTAATCTGCACATCAATTCCCTCAAGTTTATCCACAGCATCGAAAAACTTGGTCATGTTCTCTTTGACATCGCCACAATCATCTAACCTTTGAAGCATCAATTGCATCAACAGCGTAGTCTTTCTTGCCGGTCCTTTCGATGCATAAATGGACTGAAGCTTCTGCCATACCTGTCGTGACGTATCACATCCACGAATCTGTTTGAGCTCAGATGGTTGAATCGACAAAATTAAAACTGCCTTGGCCTTTTTGTCCTGTTTCAACCATGCTTGTTTTGCAGCATTATCGGTTTCTGGCATCACAGAAGTTCCATCTACAAGCTCAAACAAATCATTTTTTGTAAGCAGCGCTTCCACCTGCATGCTCCAAGTATCATTGTTTTCCTTGGACAACAACTCCATACGCGACGAACTAGATGAAGAACTAGCAGACATGATGTATGTAACCTTTTGGTCTTTACACTCCTCTAAATCGCAGTCATCCATCGAAGTATCAACAACTTAAATGAATTTAATAATTATATAGACGTCCTGGGCCCATAACCTGTTAGAATATTTTATTAAATTCAATATATGTATGTATATTTGTTAAGCCACGAAAAACTCCGCGTGGTTGTCAAGAAGAAAAATCCAGAGTGAGAAAGAAAATAATAAAGAGATCAAGAAGAACACGAATATGTCAGAAAATAATAACATGACATACAGCGCCGTCCTTGTTACAAGTTAATCAAAATATTTGATGTTTGTATTGCCACATAGATGGATGAATGCTAACAATTCTTAACACCATCTATGGCAGTTAGGGTGATATGTTCGTCTGTAAAGTATATGTCTAAATGAACAATATGGCCTGGGTATTGGGGTATTGGTGTTGCCAGAAGAATGGGCTTATTGGGATGTCTGTCGTATTTGTGCAATTTACATGTTTGGCAAAGCTTTGCAACTTTTTCTATCTTCGTTCTCATTTGCGGGAAATAGAATTTTTGCAGTATCTGAATTTTATTTTCTCCACTATTTCGATGTGCTCTGTTATGTTCGTTAATTATTTCAGTTTCTTACTGAGAATCATCCGTAAGATTTGGTTACTGTAATTACGTGGCGATGGTAGGTTGGGAAAACTATTTCGAATTTGTGAGATGGAGCGTTACTTATATTAAGAATGATTTGGTTCTTAAAAACATTGAGAGGTTCTTCAGTCATTTGTATTAAATTATGGCCAAAACTCTCATCACCGTGTTGTGTTCCTGTTAAAGAATTTACTTGAGTATTTCGGGGTGTTCTCGATAGTGCGGCAGCAACTACGCTTGTCTTGCCGGGTTTGTACTTCAGTTCGTAGTTGTACCCCTCAAGAATTGATTTCCATCGTTTCATTTTGCTGTTATGGTTTTTATGGCTTAGTGCGAAAATAAGTCGTTAGTCATTTGTACAGATAGTTACTCTTGCAGAACCATAAAGGTGGTTCCTCAAAGACGTGAGTGACCAGATGATCGCAAGCATTTCTTTTTCGTTAGTTGCGTAAATTTGTTCGGTCTCATTCAACGTTCTAGAGATAAAAGTAAGGGGTTTACCATCCTGTTCGAGGACAGCACCCATTGCATAATTGGAAACGTCTGTGGTAAGGTGGAACTCTTTGTAAAAATTGGGATACGTGAGAATTATGTTACGCTTCCATTGCTTCATCATTAACGATGACAGTTTTTGTACTCGAGCGATTATTCGAAACTCGTCCATCTTATCCTCTCAAGAGAGATGTCAGTGGTACTGGATTCTTCTATAAATCGTCGGTGATAACCGGATAAACCAAGGAATGATCTTAAATCTTTGAGAGTCTTTGGGGTTAGGAAATTAGCAATGGTTTGAACTTTTGTTGAATTCGTTTTTATGCCTTCTGATGATATAACGAATCCAAGGAATTCAACTTCATTTCATATAAACTCGCACTTATCTATCTGTACCTTCATCTTTGCCTTTTCGAGAGTATGAAAAACTTGTTGGATGTTTTGAAGATGGGATTTCTCGTCTTCGCTATAAATAGCTATATCATGTATACGTTACATATTGTGGTATTGTAATATTTCGGCTAGGGTTCGAAATGATAAAACGTTATTCTGTTTCAAAACACTCTATTTATTATTATTTAACTACAACTTTC
The DNA here is from genome assembly GCA_928272305.1 of Volucella inflata. Classification (NCBI taxonomy): domain Eukaryota; kingdom Metazoa; phylum Arthropoda; class Insecta; order Diptera; family Syrphidae; genus Volucella; species Volucella inflata. The sequence continues at coordinate 14,324,514 of OV743721.1, read as the reverse complement.
AATTAATTCACAAACAATTTCAGTACTATTTCACAATTCAAATCTCTTATCTTTCACTTATTAAGACTTAGCTCATTTTCTATCGCTTTCCAAAAATCAACTTATCGTCCAGTTGAACGATCTGTTTAATCACGGTTTTGGCTTCCTGGTTAGGAATAGCGAAAGCCTCAGCCCACTTACTGAAGTAATCCATAACAACAAGAATGTAGCGATTTCCCTTTTCGGCTTCAGGAAACGGTCCTGCGATGTCAACTGCGATTCTCTCGAAGGGCGCCCCAACATTGTATTGCTGCATTCTGCCGTGAGTCTTAACCCTCGGGCCTTTACTGGCGGCGCAGGTGACACACTTTCTGCACCAATTTTCTACATCGTCCTTAGCGTGTACCCAATAAAAACGTTCTCGCGCCTTTTCTAACTTCTTATTCACTCCCAAGTGGCCTCCGGATACTTCATCGTGCAGTTCCCTTAGCACGTCACTGATTCTCGACCTTGGCACAACGAGCTGCATCACAAACGACTTTCCATCCGAGCTTTCCCACCTTCGCCTCAAAACACCATCTTGAACATGAAGCGAGTCCCACTGTGCCCAGTATGCCTTTAGTTCGGGACCTTTATTGGATATTTCCTGCCAATCTGGTTTTTCTTCGTGTTCTTTCCAAGCTAGTATTGGCTCGATATATGGATCCTCTTTTTGGGCGTTTCGCATTTCACTTTCATTCCAACCGTCAGTGGGCTCAGCTCTTAGCCTATGAGTGGATACCGCATCTTTTTCTTCTTGTCGTGCGCAATGTTTGCAATCAGATTTGCAAGGTCGCCGGGATAGAGCATCCGCATAAGAGTGAAGGCTTCCCTTTCGATGCTGTATCTCGTAGTCGTACATCTGGAGTCGTTCAATCCACCTTGCGACTTGTCCTTCAGGATTTTTAAATTGCAGCAACCACTTCAGAGATGCATGGTCTGTGCGAAGAATGAATTTTCGTCCGTACAGGTACTTATGGAAATGCTTTGTTGCCAGGACCAAAGCAAGAAGTTCCCGCCTTGTAACACAGTAGTTCCTTTCCGGCTTAGGAAAGTTCCTTACTAAAGTAGGAAACTACTTTCTCTTGCCCGTCATGCATCTGCGAAAGGACAGCTTCAATTCCGACGTTACTGGCATCTGCATCCACAATAAATGTTTTTCCTGGAGTAGGGTACGCTAGTACAGGAGCCTCACATATTTGTTGTTTGAGAGTTTTGAAGCTTCTTTCGCATTCACTTGACCATTTGAATTGTTTTCCCTTTTCTGTTAGTTGATGCAAACTCTTTGCTATCCCAGCAAAATCCTTTACAGACCGCCTGTAGTAGGTAGCGAGTCCCATAAAGCTTCTCAAATGGTGTTTGTCTTTTGGGACTGGTCAATTTTTCACCACTTCGATCTTTTCTAGGTCTGTCCTTACCCCTTCGGATGAGATGATGTGTCCCAAGTATTTGACATCTGCTCTAAAGAGATGACACTTCTTCGGGTTTAGCTTTAGCTGTGCACTTCGTAGTCTTTGGAATACTTCCTTTAAGTTATCTCGATGTTCTTGAAAAGTTTTGCCGACCCCGATGATATCGTCTAGGTAGACCAAATAGATTTTCCATGTTAGTCCCAGAAAAACGCGTTCCATTAGGCGCTCAAAGGTTGCCGGAGCAGTGCACAATCTGAATGGCATTACTGTGAATTGCCAAAGCGCGTTTCTATGGCTTTAACCAAAGCGTCGTAGTTGAATTGTTTATCTTCTGAGATGGTTTGCAGCAATTCCGCAGCTGTTCCTCTCAGTGCCAGGGTTAGCGCAATCGACTTTTCTCCGTCGTCCCAGTTGTTGGTCATGGCAGCTGCTTCAAATTGTCTTCTATATATTGGCCACGATGTTTGGCCATCAAAAACAGGCGGTTGCATATCTTTCCTTCTAGGGCAGTCTGTAGAAATTTCTCAGACTTTCTGTTTCTTTACTCTCTCTAGTTCTCTCTAGATATTGTGTTCAACTTTCTCGAATTGTGCCTCGTGCATATTTAATCTTTGATCGATTATTTAGAATTTCGCTTCTAGAGAATTCTCGAACTCTTCGACAGTGTCTTTCTGTGAGGAAATAATGGAATTCTTCTGTTCTTCTAGAGAATTCTTCTGTTCTTCTAGAGAATTCTTCTGTTCTTCAAACTTAGAATCCATACTTCTCCTTTGCTCGACTAAAGAATTCTTCTGTTCATCTAACTTAGAATTCAATCCAAGGAGTAATTCCATCATAACGGTCATGTCAACTCCTGTTCTCACATGTTCTTCTTCTACGTCGAACAAAATGGATTTCGGATCTTTTCCATCTTTTTCGATCGCTTCTTGTGGCCGAAGAGTCAAACCACTTTTCCCTCCAGCTGTGGAGGGATTCCGCATCTCTAGCTCAATTTTCAGCTGGGGTATATTTAGCTTTAGTTTAGTTTTTAGTTTTAAATGCATTTTATTCTATTAATCAATATCTCTTACATACTAACAAAAAATGCTTAAATGCTTGCTTAAAATTACTTAACAATCTTATACTAACTTTCTGGCCCCGCACTCTAAGCTACTCTAAATTCTTACATCTATGTCTTTTGACTTCATTATTATTTTGTTAAGGAATATTTATTTTCTACACTTAAGGCTAAGAAAAAAATTGCTATCAAAAAACTTAGCATATGGACATTCTTTTTACTTTTTATAAGAACTTAATATGTAACTTAAAATAAACCTTAGTCTAGCTAACCTACGTACAAAGCACACACATTCACACACATAGACATTATACACAATAATACGAGTATACACATATTAGTATATACATTTATATATACTAATATATATATATCTTTCTTAAATGCCAATCTAAACCTACGTAAGTTGGCCATCGCTATTTACAGAGCAAATAGATTGGTCAGCTCTGCCTCATTAGTGAGGAAACGACGACGAAACATCTTCCCCATGTGAATAGCATGTCCTGCCTTAAAACCGAATTGATTATCCGGAACTATATGTTTGTCGTCAACCCACCTAGTCAGAGCTCTATTGATTACTTTTTCGAACACCTTACTGATATTCGGAAGGAGACTTATTGACCGGAGATTCGGCGGATTGGATATATCCTTTTCCTTTTTGGGGATAGGTTGAACCACCGCCGTTTTCCAATGCGCTGGATAATGTGTATTATTCATTGCATTATTAAACAGGATGGTATAAATGTCCACCACTTCTAGAGGAAGATCTCGAAGCACGATGTTCGGAATACCATCGGTGCCCACTGATTTCTTACCTCTGATTGTGTCGAAGATCTCATGGAGTTCTTCCTTCGAAATGAACGGGGGTAGGCCACCTTCTCTGGCAATGACATTATTTGCCATATTTTCGTCGCTGAACCAGGTGAAAGCAGAGCCCTCGGATCGCCAGTTCTCTACTTCATTTCGAATATAGAAGTTGTGCACCAAGACGCGATTGCTCAGGTCATAATTAGGGCCAATGATAGCATTGGCCTTGTATACTTCCTGGAAAGTCGCCCCTATAGCCTCAACCTCACAAAGAAGTCGTCATCATCAGCGGCCTCATTTGTATCAATGCCTGCTATTGTTAGTAATCGTTCGTTGTCTGTTGTCCGGGCTATTTTAAGACACTGAAGGTCGTTTTGATTTTTTTTCCGAAATATTTTATTTATTTGTGGGAACATATTCGGGTTGCTGGTGTTTACAGCCCGAACCTTGTTGTTCCAATACAAACTTACAGCAATTCTGTAATTCTCTTTGATTAGCATTTGAATATTTTTAATCGAAGACTTCAGTGTCCTAATTTCTGGGTCTTGTCTGTCTGTAGACTGTCTGTATAAGTTTTTTGGTCTTGTCAGAAGTCTACTTTTCTGTCGGTGCAGTGCGTCAATTGTAGGATTGCGGAACAGATCTTCGTTAGTCGTTTGTTTATACCGCGGTATTGTAGTGTCCATAGTTTGTTTTATTGTCTGGTCCATTCGTTTAAGGTACTTATCGATCTCCTCGTTTGATAAATTCCTATTGGACGGTGGGTGGAGCGTGCTCGAGGAGAGTGCTCTTGTCAAGGTTGCGGAGAAGCGTATCCATCGAGTCTTAATGTAGTTGTAAGAGTATCTTTGGACAAACTCCTCCAATTCCGCAATTTTGTTGGGAGCTGTGATTTCGGTGCTAAAACCGCAATGGTCGCTGTCATACACGAATGTGCGCAGACAGTTAGGGGTTTGTAAATTCGTACCTCTCAGTCGTATACGTTCTTCGTACAGTAATAGATCCAAATAAGACCCGCCTCTGGGAAACGACGGGTTATCCGTCGCTTTAAGACCGAGTCTATACATGGCATTATGCTGACCCCACCAATCGAGTAGTAGGTTCCCTCTAGTATTTGGCAAATTATTTCCCCAATCTCTGTGTCTAGCGCTGAAGTCCCCGCCGATTATAAAATAATTCTCCCCCGATTCCAGCCTCAGAAGTCGAAAAAACGTGTCGAGCTCTGTTATAAATAAAGTGGATTGTGAGGCCTCAGGTGCATAAACAGAGGCCAAGTAAAGCCGCTTTCCACTGCTGAGCGGGATGTAAATGACGACTGCCTCCAACACCCGGAACCTGCGCAACACTCTCTTGTACACTCTGTGAAATTTTATACCTTCTTTAATGAAGATCGCGACACCGCCTCCACGTTTGGATCAGTGCCGGTTTCTTCTTCTAACAATATAATTATTGTACTCCAGTTCGTGCTTATCGGTTAGCTTGGTTTCGCTAGCGAAAAGCACATCAGGAGTTTGGTCTTGTGGCGATTTAAACATCGCGGCTCTTCGTTCGATCCTAATCAGTGAATTAACATTCACCGGAAGGACCTTCAAAGTTTGCTCCACCATGTGCGTACCCATTACGACATGTGTTGCGTTAGGCCCGGCAACAGTGCGTAGATCTGGTTCACCCGCTTGGCCTGTTCTTGCACCTGCTGTTGCAGCTGAGCCATCTGCCCTTGGATTGCGAGCAAGATGGCCAGCATGTTAGGTGCAGTTTCTGTTGTTCTCGGCATTGGCGTCGGAGAAGCAACAGCCGCTTGCTGTGCCGGAGCCCCCCTACCTGACACCATTTGGGCGTAGTAGATTTGGGACGTGACGGCTGGAGTTTGAAACATTACAGGTGAACGTTTGACCTCCACCTTCTGTTTCCGAGCCAGTTTTGCTTTTTTAATGTCAGCGAACTTAGGACAACTCCGATAGTTTACGGTGTGTCCCACGTTTCCACATAATACGCACGAGAGCTGCATCCTATCAGATGCTCCGTCCCTACCCAGAGCACACTCATCGGAACTGTGGTTCTTTGCTCACTTCACGAATCGAGGCTGCATTTGGCAGTTCGACGCGGCATGCGCGAACCTCTGGCAACGAACGCATTGTATAACGCCTTCGCTCCTTTTTAATTTCTCCCAGTGAACCACCTGGTAGTCTAGGACATTGATGCTCCTTAGACTATTCAGACGGCTTTCGGGACTGAGCTGCACCAGGAAGAACGGCAGACCCCGTTTCTCCCGTCTGGCTCTAGCTGTGGTAAATGGTTTTACGCCCACAAATTTGAGTCCTTCGCACTCCTTCTCTTTGAGCAGGGCCAGGATCTCCTCAGGATCAGAAGACGGTTCCAACCCCTTCAGCAGCATCGATTGCCGCTTTTCACACTTCGGTGTGAATGAGTAATGCTCCGTCGTCGTTTCTTTTAGGAGCTCTTTCACTTTCGCATAGCCCTCCACTGTATTACAGTGGATGGCATGGCGATCGTTCCCCAATCTCTTAATATTAAAGTTATTACCAATGACCAACTTTCATAGGTCCTTGGTTGCATTTACCTCTAATTTATAAGTGTTGATGGGAGGTACCTTTTCCTTCTTCTTCTGCTGCTGTTGTTGTTGTTGCTGGTGCTGTTGTTGCTGATGTTGCGGCTGCTGCTGTTGTTGCCGCTGCTGCTGTTTTTTTTGTCGTTGTAGTTGCAGCTGTTGCTGTTTCTGCTGCTGCTGTTGTTTCTGCTGCTGCTGTTTTGTTTGCTGCAGTTATTGTTTCTGCTGATGCTGATCTTGTTGTTGCTGCAGTTGTTGTTTCTGCTCTTTTTGTTGTTGGGAGCCCTTAACTTCGGATTGCTCCCTCTGCCTGCGTGCAGTTTGTCTTTGCTTAATTGCAAGCACTTTCTTTTTCAGCTCTTGAATGCTGCTGTTTATGTCTTTTATTTGTTCATCCTCATCTTCCGATTCAGACGCAGCTAAAGAGGCAAAGTTGTTGTTGTCCCCCACATACTGCACTTCATCAGTGATGTGCATCAACGCATCATCTGATTTTCTCTTACGTTGTTGTGTTGTTTGTGTTGCTTCCGTTGCCAAGGCTGTACCCATTTTCATTTTTATTGAATGAGAAGTGGTTCCTAACCCCCTCCTCCTCTGAATAGCATTAGCCACGGCACCGGCAACAACATTGTTGCCTTTCGCAACTCCCGTTATGGGAAGAGCGGAGCGCTCTCCACCATCCATCACGTGATTTTATTAGATTTTTGTTTTTGTTTTTATTTTTCACTAATTAAAAACAAATTAAAAAAAAAAACAAGTGACAAGTTTTTTTGTGGGATCGAACTCGTATCCCACAATTTGATGATCGGCGCCGCTCATTTTCATTCATTTTCATTTTAAATGCATTTTTATTTCATTAATTCATTCATTAATAGACAAAAAACGCTTAAAAATTAGCTTAAGTAACTTAAATCTATCTTATTGTAACTTACTGGCCCCATGCGGACACTCTAAGTTAAACATAATTCTTAATCTACATGTCTTTCGACGTTCCGTACAGTACTTTTTTTCGTTACATTAATTTAAGCCTAAAACTAAGAAAATAATTTTATTAAATAAAAAACTTAGTAAATGTACTTTTTTTTTTTTTTTGTTCTACTTAGAATAAAACTTATAAACTAAAACTTAAAGACTACTTAAAATAAATCCTAAGCCTACTTAACCTACTTAAGCTAACTTATTGTTCAAGTATTATTTCTTTTTGGTGTGGTATGGACTACCACTTTTTTAAGCGAAAGTTACCCATCTCTGTTGTTTTTTTTAATTTTTTTTTTGTTTTTTTTATATATTTTTTTATTTTTTATTATTTTTTATTGTTTTTATAATTTTTGTTCTTAAAGCTACCTTAACCCTACCTAAACCTATGTAAGTCGGCCATGACCAAATATTAGACAGACCCACTCTGCTCCCTAACGAAGCTACCCTGCACTAGAGGAATTCGACGATGGAGCTTCCCCTTCTTCTGCAAGCCTCCAAAATTGTTGGTGCTGCCGAGCAACATCTCTCATGTCGCGACTCCCTACCGCCCTACTAAACCGGAGACGCTCCGCATTGCCGTGTGCGACGTCTCTGTCGTAGTTGAGTCGCCTGTCCGCAGCTGTTCGAGCGACGTGGAAGATTAACGGCACCGCTAATCTATCCTGGATCAGACCTTTTTTATCGAGGTAGAGGAACGCTTCTGGAGGAATAAAGCCGTCAAAGCGAACTCGCTCGTGATACATGTTATTGGGGTAGTAAGCCCCAGAGATCAGGTTGTTCGACGAGGTCATTGCTCTTGCAATGTGCCTTCGAATCAACTTAATAACAAAATTGTCCACTCGTATTAGGTTCGCCCGATTGTACAAGACCTCATTAGGATAGAATTTTATGTACTCAGACTCTGGTGTTCTGTACAAGCGAAGACAAGCCCTAAGGCAAGCCCTCTCAAACACCCGAATCTTTTCCAAAAGACTTGCTCTAACGTTGAACCACACGGGACAACCAAATGTAAGCATAGGCCGAATAAGGGCCATGTAGCAGATCACCTTTACCCTCGCATCGAGTTGTCTGCTATAAAACAGTCTCTTTGTAAGGGCAAAAGCACCTCTGGCTCTGGCCAGAGCAACATCTATATGTTTGTTAAAATACAGATATTGATCTAGCCAGATCCCAAGGTATCTGACTACATTTCGACAAACAAGTGGCTGCCCGTGTTGTCCCACGATCTGAAACTTTCGCCAATTCTTTCTGGTATCCGCAGAGGCCCCAGACAAAGGCGTCCTAAACAGAATGGTTTCCGACTTCTGAAAGTTGATCTTCAACTTCCAGTCGTCGCAATATTGTTTAATTTTATCGAAGTCACGTTGCAAAAGAATGTTTATAACCTCAATCTTTGGACCTGATCTGTACGCGATTAAGTCGTCTGCGTACGCTATGGCATGGTGAAGTGAACCTATCAGATCGCTTGTGTAAATGTTGAAAAGGATTGGCGAATTGACCGCACCTTGTTGTAGACCGTTTTTAATGTTGAATGTACCAGTAGAAGTCACATCGCCATTTTTCACGATGAACTGTCTATCTGTGAGCATATTGAAAAGAATATACCGCAGTGGTTTACTAATGCCCAGTCTGTCCAACTTGTAGAAGAGTCCCTCTAACCATACGGTATCGAAAGCCTTCTCCAAGTCAATCAGGCAGGCACCCGTGCACTGTTTCATGGCTTTGTTCCATTGGACATCAGAAACCAGTTTGGACGCGGCATGAATAACATCATGCCCCGCCTTGAAACCGAATTGATTATCCGGAACTACTCGTATATTTCTGTCCTCAACCCACTTTGTCAGGACTCTATTGATAACTTTTTCGAAAACCTTACTGATATTTGGAAGGAGACTGATCGACCGGAGATTCGCCGGATTGGAGGTGTCTTTATTCCTTTTGGGGATAGGATGTACCAGCGCAGTTTTCCAATGCGCTGGATAATGTGCATTATTCATTGCATTGTTAAACAGGGTGGTATAAATGTCCACCGCTTCTAGTGGGAGATGTCGAAGCACAATGTTCGGTGTTCCAACGGTTCCCACTGATTTCTTACTTCTAATTGTGTCGAAGATCGTTTGAAGCTCTTCCTTCGAAATGAACGGGGGTTGCTCCCTTTCATTGGCGATTACATTATTTGCCATATTCTCGTCACTGAACTGGGTGAAATACCCGAGTTCTCGATTCGCCAGTTCACTATTTCATTTCGAAGGTAGAAATTGTGCACAAGGACTCGATTTTCCAGGTCGTGGTTGGGACCAATGATGTCATTTGTCTTGTACACTTCCTGGAAAGTCGCTCCTATAGCCTCTAACTTCTCTTGGGGATCTTCGATCACAAAAAAGTTGTCATCATCAACAGCTTCATTTGGATCTATGCCTGCAGTTGAGAGTATACGTTCGTTGTCAGTCGTTCGGGCGATTTTTAGACATGAAAGGTCGTTTTGATCTTTCCTCCGAAATATTTTGTTTATTTGCGGGAACATATTCGGGTTGCTGGTGTTTACAGCCTGAATTTTGTTGTTCCAATACAAACTTACAAAAGCCCTGTAATTTTCTTTTATTAATGTTTGGAGGTTTTTGATCGACGACTTTAATGTCAAAATCTCCGGGTTGTGTCTGTCGGTAAACTGTCTGTACAAGGTCTTCAGTCTTGAAAGTAGTCTACTTTTATGTCGGTGCGTGCGTCTATAGTTGAATTGCGGAACAAGTCTTCGTTGTCAGTGTATTGATACCGAGGTATCGTTTTGTCCATTGTTCGTTTAATTGTCTCGTCCATTAGTTTTAGATACCTGTCAATCTCCTCGTTTGACAGATTTCTGTTGGACGGTGCATAGAGCGAATTCGAGGAGAGTGCTCTAGTCAGTGTCCTGGAGAAGTGTGTCCAACGCACTCTACTATAGTTGTAGGAATGCCTTTGAACATACTCATCCAATTCCGCATTTTCGTTCGGAACGGTTATTTCGGTACTAAGACCGCAATGGTCACTGTCATACACAAAAGTGCGAAGACAGTTTACAGTTTGTTGGTTCGTACCTGTCAGTAGTATTCGTGTGTCAAACAGCAGGAGATCCAAATAGGAGCCGTGCCTAGGAAACGAAGGACTATCCGTCGCCTTAAGGCCGAGTCGGTACATCATACTGTGCTGACCCCACCAATTGAATAGCAGGTTCCCTCTAGTGTTTGGTGTATTATTTCCCCAATCGTTATGTTTGGCGTTGAAATCTCCGCCGATAATAAAATAGTTTTCCTCCAATTCCAGTCTCAGAAATCGAAAAAGTGTCTCGAGCTCTGAGATGAATAGGGTGGATTGAGTAGCCTTAGATGCATAAACTGACACCGTGTATAACCGCTTTCCACTACGGAGAGGGATATACATAATGCATGCTTCTAGCACCTGAAACCTACGTACTACACGACTGTATATTCTTTTAAAACGTATACCTTTTCTTACGAAGATTGCAACGCCTCCTCCTTGTATGGAGTTGGGTCGATTTCTTCGCATGATTTTGTACCTTCTGTGCCTCATTTTGTGTCTTTTGGTTAGCTTAGTTTCGCTTACCAAAAGCACATCAGGGGCTTGGTCTTTAAGCAACTTAAAAAGTGTGGCTCTTCGCTCAATCCTAATCAGTGAATTAACATTCACTGCAAGGACCTTCAGGGTTTGCTCCGCCATGTACGTACCTATTACGACTGAAGGTGCGTTAGGCTCGGCAGCAGCGCGTATATTTGATCTACCCGCGTAGCTTGCTCGGTAATTTGACGTTGCAGCTGAGCCATTTGCCCCTGGATAGAGAGCAAGATAGCTAGCATGTCATTTGCCGGTTCCGGTGCTCTAGGCGCTGGGGCCTGAGAAGCAACCTTCGCTTGCTGTGCCGTATTTCCCCTACCTGCCGCCATTTGGGCGTAGGTAACCTGGGGAGTAACGGCTGGTGTTTGTGGTAGAACAGGTGGACGCTTAACTTCCACCTTTTGCTGTCGAGCCAGATTTACTCTTTTTATGTATTGGAACTTAGGACAACCCCGATAGTTTGCGGTGTGTCCCGTGTTCTTACATAAAACACAAGAGAGCTGGCTTTTTTCTGACGTTCCATCCCTTCCTAGAGCGCATTCTTCCGACTTGTGGTTCTTACCGTACTTAACGCATCGAGGCTGCATTTCGCAGTTCGACGCGGCGTGCCCGAACCTTTGGCAACGAACACATTGCAAAATGTTTTCGTGCCTTTTTACTTTTTCCCAGTTAACCACCTGGTAGTCTAGGACATTGATACTCCTTAGACTATCCAGACGGCTTTCGGGACTGAGCTGCACCAGGAAGAACGGTAGCTTCCGTTTCTCCCTTTTGGCTCTGGCTGTTACAAATGGCTTAACCCCCACGAATTTGAGACCGTCGCACTCTTTCTCTTTGAGCAGTGCGAGGAGCTCCTCCGGACTAGTAGACGGTTCTAACCCCCTCAGCAGCATAGTTTGCAGCTTTTCCCCCTTCGGGGTGAAGGAGAAGAACTCCGTCGTCGAATCCCTTAACAAATTCTTTATTTTATGGTAGCGCTCCACTGTATTACAGTGGGTCGCATGCCTATCTAAACTAAGCCTCTTAATGAAAAAATTTGAGCCTATGGCCGACTTACACAGTTCTATTGTGTCCTTGAGTTCCATCCTAAATGTATTTATAGGAGGAACCCTTTGTTTTTGCTGTTGTTTCTGCTGCTGTGGTTGTTGTTGTTTCTGCTGCTGCTGTTGTTGCTGATGCTGTTTTTGTTGCGATTGGTGTTGTTTTTGTTGCTTTTGTTTCTGCTGCTGCTGTTGTGGTTTCTGCTGCTGATGTTGTTGTTGTTGCTTTTTGTTTGCTTTTATGTGTTTTGTTGTCTCTGGATTGGGCTGATGTGTTTTGTTTTGATTTTTTTGTTGTTCCCGTTGTTTTATCTGCTCGACTTCTTGCTGCTGCTGTTGAGCAGGATGACTTTCTCTTTCCCTTCTTGCCATTTGTTTTGCTTTAATGGCAAGAACTCTCCGCTGCAGCTCTTTAATGCTGTTGTTGAGTGCACTCACTTCGTCCTCTTCGTCATCAGACTCAGAGGCCGCAAGCGAAGCGAATAAATTGTCGCCTCCCATATAGTGGCCTTCTCCACCGTCAGATACATATTGAATAGCTGCCCTTGCCGATGTTGTTGGCACCTCTTCCCCTGGTCTGCCGGGCAGCCTTTCAGCAGACGTAGAAAGGGAAGGGCGCTTTACAAGGTTAGGAGTTGGCCTTAGCTTCCTCCTCCTTTTGGTAATTATTTTCGGATTACGGGCCGAAATTGCTGACTGGTCATCAGACGACGTCACGTCATCCGCTGGTCCCGCTATTGGCATAGCGGACCGCTCCGTCTCACTCATCGTCTGAGTTCAATTCACTCTCGTGTTTAATGTAATTTTTATTTTTAAAAATAAAAAAAGTCACTAACTTTTTCGGGAATCGAACCCACGACTCCCGCTTTATCGGCTAATGCCACTACCACCGGGCTACCGATCCACTTGCAAAAAGAGTTCTTAATGTTCGTTTTACGAAAGCTGATACTATTTTATTTCACTTTGAAAGCCGAAACACGTTTATTCCTCACGGAGGTCTATGAACGACTATCGGCCAATGCCACTACCACTGGGCTACCGATGCACTTGCAAAGCTAGGTGTTGATGTGCGTTTTACGAAAACTGATTGAACTATTTTATTTCACTTTGAAAGTCGAAACACGTTTATTCCTCGCGGAGGTCTATGAACGACTGTAACCGGGCACACTACTACTGGGCTAATTGGAGCCCTTTTATAAATACGTTAAATGTCTGTTTTAATATTCACACTAGCGAGACAAAAGCCGAAACACGTCTGTTCTCCACAGAGATCGATGAACGACTCGAAGTCAATACACTACCACTTGAACCACTGCCACCCACATATATGACACCGCACGGTTCAGGGAGGATTCGATAGAGTTGAGCGCGAAGATGTGTTCTAGAATTGATGATCTGGCTGAATGCGTTATAGACTAGACTACGCTATTTAAATAAGGATCGAAGCTCGGAGTTGATCCCTTCTAAATTTTCGCAAAGTAATTTTAAAAGGCCGAGACCACCTCTGCCCCGTCTGTAACCTGAACACCGTTTACGATTACCTCATTACAGCCAAATCTGCTTTTCTTTCCCAAGAACCTGTGTTCTTCTTTAAACGCCTGACCGCTAGGAATGATTTTTGAAAGACGCAAGGGAAGGTAAGCGTTCAAACAAATCTAACTTTATCCTGAATGATACGTTTCAGGAGTGAAATTCTGTTCGAAGGAGAGCTATATTCGCCACTGATTCTATTGTAAGAACTATGAAAGATGTTTTACAACTAAAGCTGCAAAAGTGACTTGGTTCTGAAGAGGAATTTTATACGAGGGCGGGTCAATAAGTCCGTGACTTTTGGATTAAAACACAGATTTTTTGATAAAAAAATAATTTTATTTTTCAACGTAGTCTCCCTTGAGCTCTATATACTTTGTCCAACGCTTCTCCAATTTTTTTATCCCTTCCAAAAAAAATGATGTGTCGAGGTCCTCAAAATAGGCCTTTGTTTGCGAGATGACTTCATCATTGGAGTCAAATCTTTTTCCACCAAGCCATTTCTTCAGATTTGGGAACAAGAAGTAGTTGCTCGGAGCCAAATCTGGAGAATAGGGTGGATGAGGGAGCAATTCATAGCCCAATTCATGGATTTTTGCCATGGCAACTGCACATGTGTTTGTGGTCGACTGTGAGAAAACGCGGCACCCATCTTGCGGAAAGCTTTCTCATGCCCAAGTGATCATTCAAAATTGAAACCACTGAGCCATGCGAGATCCCTACGGCTTCCACAATCTCTCGCACTTTCAATCTTCGGTCGGCCAACACCATATCGTGAATTTTTTCGATTGTTTCGGGTGTAGAGACCTCAACTGGGCGTCCAGGACGTTCGGCATCTTCAGTGCTTGTACGGCCACAACGAAATTCAGTAAACTACTTTTTTACCATTGAAATCGATGGTGCAGAGTCCCCATAGTATTTATCAAGCTTAGCCTTGGTCTCGGTAATGGTTTTTTTTCGCAAGAAATAATGCTTAATAAGCACATAAAATTCACTTTTTTCCATTTTCTCCTCAAATTAGTGAGTAGTCTGATAAAAATAGCTGTCAAACACAAACTAACTGACGCAGCAAGTTTAAATTTTGACAGGAGTCAACTGACAGATGCCTGTTGACAGGAGCAGTGTTGCTGTTTCAGTAAAGAGGTCAGAAATTCGAAAAGTCACGGACTTATTGACCTGCCCTCGTATTTCCTCAGAGAAAAGCGTATTTTTTTAAAACAATGATGAGTGTGTTCTTAACGTTTCACTTATGGCTTTGTTAAAATTTTGTATGTATAAATCAATCTCATTACCTGAGAGGCAAATATTGTCAAGAGTTAATGTCACTAATTTTGTATCCAAGTCTTTTCTGAAGCTAGGATGGGTGGTCTTGAAGGACAAGGTGTGACTCGAATCTGCAGCTGAAATATATTACTTAACCGGGTGTCGTAGCAAAGTGCGAAATTAAAAATTGTTTCTTTTTGAGAAGATAACTAAGAATAAACCGGAAGTTAATTGTATCTTAACACTTAACCGGGTGTCGTTGCAAAGTGTGAAAATAAAAGATTAAAAGATTATTCCATTAGTAAAAAATGAAACCTTTCGCTCGTGTGTTACCTAAATAAAAAAAAACAAATTCAAATCTTCCTATCAGAGGATAAAATAAAATATAGAATATAAGGAATTCAGGGAAATCCTAAAAAGTTTATGCTTTGACATCAATACTATAATATTAATGACATACTCTATAAAAAAGTTTGTATGAAAAATGTTAAAAAAGAACGTAAACATTTGCACCCGTTAAACATCGAATCTAGCAAACCAGCAAAAGGAAAACTCAGCAAATTATTTTGACCATAATAAAACGCATCAGGAACGTTAACATCTGCAGCATTCAATTAAGCAAATCCGGAAGAGAAAAGATCAGCAAACCATTTTATTTAAAACTCTACCATCTCTAAGACCCCATTTCCCCATGACCTCATGTTCCCATGACCCCATGTCGACCATGTCTAATTTTCAATCAGATAATAACTAGGAACGCTTTACCATGCTCACGTTAAACATTGACCCCTTAGAGCATTTCCAAACTTCCTGAATTTAATGGACATTATAGGGATCTCAAAAAATGTAATTGACTTAATAGATAAAACCCACCGAATTCGTGTACAGTACGAAAAACTATCACAAAGTATTTTTTCTGATTCTATTAAAGCCAAATTAAAAGGCAGAGCTAAAGAGATAATCGAGATCTAGTTGGTCCGAATTTAAGATCACGTTTACCAATAATTTTGGTGAAAGGCTTACTATTGAGGAACTCTTCAATGAATTGAAGGCCATTAAACTAAGAAAACGAAATTTTATACTGAAGAAAAAAGAGTTCTGCGTAGGTTAAATTTAAAATCAAAACAAATGTCAGAAAATCTTGAAATAGCAAATCGCAACATAGAAAACAATAAAACATCTGCCCTCATTATTTCTAAAAATAAATCACCCGAACCAATGAGATCAATCCTTCGATGTAGAGACCCTGAGAGCCTGGAAAAAAGCAATCCAAATTTTGCATGAATTTGGCTATGCATACTACAGCTCTAACAATAATCATACAAATCCGAATAGAGTCCATAAAAATAACAGCTGTATAAGATCTCCTTACATATATACTGAAAGAAACCTTAACCAATGTGTAAACTAATAAGCGAATCAACGAAATCATCCATTCAACACAAATCCCCACTTTCAACTACCTCCAGAACTCCGTAAGATTGGTATGTTTCAATGAGATAGAAAACCTAGAAGTAACCAAAGAGTACAAAATTATCACCCTTAATCATATTATACACAGCCGAATATACAAAATATTCGATCAGACCCTTCCAATTACCCTTATATACGAAAAAGAGAACAGTATCACACTAATCAAAATACATCCCAAAACAAACAAATAAGATATCAACCCCAGGGAAACAACCAAACAAAGTGGAAACCAAACTACAACCACTAACTACGCCAACGAACAAAATTTTCTTTTAGGAGCTTCACAAATAGATAACCATATATAAAAGTCGAAGGAAATATAAGACCTCCTAGATTTATAATAGACATCGGAGCAATACACTCAGTTGTCAACCCAGGTTTGTGTTCCCCGGATAAGAAACAACCAAACTAAGAGCCAATTAAAGTCAAAACCCTTAGCAAAAATGTAGAAATTATGCACAAAGCAATAATTCCCTTATTCAATGAATAAGGAGATTCACAAAAAAAGTTGAGATGTATATATTTCCATTTCACGATCGGTTCGATGGTCTTATAGGCAATAATATGTAGGTACTTACTTATACCATTAAAGTCTAAAATAGACTAAGAAAATGACATTTATTATCAGTGCGGCATCGGATTAAGAATAGTGCCGCAGTGCGTCCCAGCTTGTCGTAAGAGGCGACTAAATGAAACGAAGTGGTGTAACACAGGAAATAAAGCGCGTTTTCTAGATTTAAAAACCTTAGTTTTAAGATGTTCTACCATGGAACGGTCAATGGACGAAACGGTGTTGAAATCGTTGTTGCAGCGGATCTTCTAAACAATATCGTAAATATTTTGAAAATAAGCGACCGCTTAATGAGTGTTAAACTTGACATACACAATGAAACGTGGAACATTGTTAGTGTGTACGCTCCACAAAATGGATGCGACCAATCGGAAAAAGATACATTTTGGTCAGAGTTCGGTAATTTGCTTAGAAATATACCTATCGATGAGATGCTCTTCGTAGGCGGAGATTTAAATGGCCACGTCGGAGAAACAAATGTTGATTATGAGGACTGCCACGGCGGTAAAGGTTTTGGAACCAGAAATTCAGCTGGCGAAGACATCCTTGTAGCATGTAGGGCTTACGGCTTAACCATCTTAAATACAATGTTTATTAAACATCAACGACATCTTATCACCTATAGCAGCGGAGGCCACGAAACGCAAATAGATTATCACCTCTGCAAAATGTCGATGAGAAACCGTGTTAAGGACTGTAAAGTAATACTTGGAGAATCGCTAGTAAGCCAACACCGTCTGCTCAATACAGAATTTTTCACAGTGGAACCACCGAAAACACGGGCATCGTTTGGAAAGCCAAAAATCCGGTGGTATAATCTATTGAAGGAACGAAGCGCAAGATTTATCGCACTGGCTAAAGAAGTACGAGTACTTCAAAATATAAATGGTATAGCAGACTCACTTAGCCCGCAAGAAATGTGGAACAGCATGCACGAATGCATAACGCTCGCAAAGTCCCATCTGGGGACTATATCGAAATACCATCACGTCGGCAAAGAAACATGGTGGACAAAATGCAATCGGAGCGACGATATCGAAAAAGCTCGACTGGCTCTTGAATACGAGCGTCTTAAAAAGATCGCAAAGAAAGTCCTGGCTCGAACTCGAGCGGCAGCAGCGGAAAACCTGTACCAAGAGTTGGAACAAATATCCTCACGATCGGCGGATAGAAGACAAGCTATCCAAGAAGTTCAAACGTCGTACAATACTAAAATGCCAAATAATTTTAAGCTCGCTGCACAGAGGCGAAAAAATTCAATGGAAATAACCTCGCCGAAATACATCAAAAACGCATATGGTCGTTTACTAACAAGTGAAAAGGAAATTTGTGATCGGTGGCTTGAATACTGCAAGGAGTTGCTTAACAAACAGTTTCCACGTGATATCGTGCTGACAGCTGGTCTATTCGAGGAGGAAGTTTCGGACTTTTCAATCCAAGAAATAAGTATAGCAATCGGAAAAATGAAGCGGGATAAAGCGGCGGGACCAGATAGCATTCCATCAGAGTCTTGGTCGAAGGTGGAGGGGATCTGCAGCGTTTGGCTATCGAAACTTTTAAATAAATTAAAATGTGGACAACATATGCCGAATCAATGGAGAAGTAGCTTCTTGGTTCCATTATACAAAGGAAAAGGCGGCACTCGAGAATGCAACACCTACCGTTCAATCAAGCTTATGTCACACACAATGAAAATCGTCGAAAGAGTCTTAAACGAACGTCTTCTCCAAATAATAAAGCTCGATAATAGCCAGTGTGGATTTGTTGAAGGAAGATCGACGGTGGACGCTATCCAAAGCCTACGAATAATAATAGAAAAGCACTGAGATTCGTCTAAGGATTTACACATGGTATTTATCGACCTCGAGAAAGCATTCGATCGAGTGCCTAGGGATCTCATATGGGCCGCGCTGAGGTCTCAAAACGTACCGGAAACGTATGTTAGAATAATACAAGACATGTACGGAAACATGAAAGCTCTGCTGGACTAACGAGAGAATTTCCAGTTAATGTCGGAGTGCATCAAAGAAGCGTACTTAGCCCTTTCCTCTTTAATGTAGTGTTCGAATATCTTTTAAAAGACTGCATGCGCGAAGCAAATGTAACGCCAATTCTTTTCGCTGACGACGCAGTTATACTTAGCAATAACGTCGAAGATTTACAGAACGCCTTAGATTCATGGAGAAATGCGATAGACAGAAACGGGTTTAAATTAAGTCGTTCAAAGACAGAGCATTTAACGTGCCCATTTCCGCATCCATTGCGACCTGTTCCGGATACTCGTATAATGTTAGACCGAATAGTTCTTCCGAAAAGCACTATCTTTAAGTACTTAGGATCAATTGTTAATATGGAAGCGAAATGTGACGACGACGTAAACCACAGAGTGAGTGTGGGATGGATGAAAAACAAAATGACGACCGCGGAAATGAAAATGTTAAGGATGTCTAGTGGAGTCACTAAACGCGATTGCATTAGATCTACGCGTATAAGAGGAAGTGTACATATAAAGAATTCGGTAACCGAACAGCTTGAGGCGAATAGAATAAGCTGTTATTGCCACGTTCAAAGAAGATCGGTGGAAAATCCGGTTAAAAAGGCACTATCAACTACAGTCACTCCAACTGTAAGAAAACGAGGTCGGAAAAGAATTCCTGGATTACTCAGATGGCAAATGCGCAACAACGCTTGGGGCTAACCACTGAAGCGATCCAGGACCGAGCATTATGTAGACGCGTTCTGCGGTCTGCGACATTAGCCAACCCCATAAGCGAAGCAGCAGCGATGCAGTAAAAATGGGAAACTCGTTACGCATAAGTTCGTATAACGAGGAAAGGGTTAATAAAAGGATAAGAAGAAGAAGAAGAAAATTACATTTTATCACTAGGAGATAAACAAGTAGAAATACATCTTAAAGAAAAGCCTTTTGACCATAAGTGTAAGCCAGAAGACTTGGTATCTTCTAGCGAGGTTGTCATACAAGTACTTCAACGTGAAGGTCTCGCCTATTTGCAAGAACAAAAATCGTTAGACGGTTACGCAACTATTAAAGACGGTGTTTCCGAAGTATACGACTACAAAGTGCTGGCTGAAGTATGTTAGACTTTAGCAACATTAGGTGTGTTTTTTTGCACGCATGTTAGCTATCTTCGCAAAAAAACGATCCATCCCCGCTTAAGAGTTCATTATAAATACTTGGGAGCATTGATATCTCTATGGCATTCAGTGGTGGCTCATTTGTCGGTTGGTGAACAAACTTAAACTGTTTTGAAAAAAATTTATAGGCGAATGGTTGAAGAAAATACTATTTGGGAGCACTGTTTTATATCCGCTTAATAGATAGCGGGGGTAAATTGACTTAGCGTTGATCGCTATGTTATTGTAGTAATTAACATGCGAATTACTTTTTAAGCGGATGTGCAAAAAAACAAGACTATTAATGTTGGAAATCAAATCCCAATATTTGAACCACTTGCAACTCAGCCTGTGCATAGTTAGAATTTCAACATTATCGAAGTTACGGAGAAACCAACTTAATCACTTAAACAATGAAGAAAATTTGGAACTAAAGAATGTTATAAAAAAGTACAAAAACAACTAACGACATTCCCATCCAAACAAAAAAACACCGTTATCCTTATATACATAAAGGATAGGATAAAGGAAAGATCAAAAAACAGATCCGGGAGATGTTGAAAAAATTATAAGACGCAGCAGTTCTCCATATCCAGCGCTGATTTGGATCGTTCGTAAGAATGCCGATGCAAGCGGGAAATCTAAATGGGGACTTGTAGTGGACTATCGTAGATTGCATGATGTTACCATCGACAATAAGTACCCCATTCCATGTATAGATGAAATCCTTGACAAGCTAGGGAGGTATCAATACTTCACCACACTAGACTTGGCCAAGGGCTTTCATCAAATTGAGATACATGAGGACGATGTTCGTAAGACGGCTTTTAGCGTCGAAAACGGACATTACCAATTTTTTCGTATGCCATTTGGACTAAAGACAGCTCCGGCGACTTTCCAACGTCTCATGAACAACGTGTTGACAGAGTATATTAATGTTATCAGCCTAGTTTACATGGATTATAATATTTTTTACCTCGTTACAGGAACATTTCGATTCAGTAGCAACAATTTTCAAAACACTCAACGATGTTAATGTAAATGTACAATTGGACAAGTCTGAATTTCTGAAGAAAGAAACGGAGTTTCTTGACCACATTGTTACACCTGATGGCATAAAGCCGAATACCAAAAAGTTAGAGTGCATTGCAAATTATCAGATACCAAAAACAAACAAACAGTTTCTAGGCCTTACTGACTGCTACAAATAATTTATTCAAGGATATTCCAAAATTGCTAAACCTATGACAAACTTTCTAAAAAAGAACATCAAAATTAATATTGCGGACCCCGACTACGTACGACCTTTCAACACTTTAAGAACCCTTTTAATGAATGACCCTATATTGGCATACCATATCTTTGATAAAACCTTTGTATTGACGCAAGTCAATATGCTTTGGGAGCCGTCCTTTTACAGGGCAGCCATCCGTTGTGCTACGCTAGTCGAATATTGAATGTTCACGAAGTGAATAATAGTGCAATACAATCGAAGAAGGAGCAGAATTATTGGCTATAATATGAGCAACCGGATACTACCGCCCTTACCTCTTTGGTCGAAAATTCGTTATCGAAATTGATCATAAGCCGCTCACATGGCTATTCTCCATTAAGGAACCAAACTCAAAGTTAGTCCGTTGGAGACTCTCAGAATTAAACAGAAATCGTACAACCATATACACCAAAACAATAGATGAGCAAACCGCTCAAACCCCATTTAAAACCCAATGTCCTTAATGCAATTTTAATAGAACATGGAACCTTCTTCCAAACGATTAAGGAAGTTTTTAAAGAGATATGACAAGTTTAAGATTATAAGACGCTCGAAGTTGTTAGTAGTTGTAACATATGAAGGAGAGTTAACAATACTTATAGCAAAGGAACACTCAAAAAATAACCTTCGAGGAATTGATGGAGTCTTTAAAGAATTGTCTCTACTTCTTTAGCCCTAAAGTAAAAGATCGCATTACCAAGTTTGTCATTAATTGCAATATCTGCAACTTAGAATAATACGTTATGAACCCTCCAATACAATGGTTTAAATGAACAGAAACCATCAAAACCCCGAGAAATCGTTCACATCGACGTGTTTTACAGTTTGGAAAAAACTTTAATTCTTACTTTTAGAGACAAGTTTTCGAAACACGCTTGTGAAATCAAAATTTTAAACAGAACTTGGTTAGAATTTAAGAGAGCGCTTTCGTACAACATTAGCCACTTTAGGACTGTACATAAAAAACAAAAAAGATAACGAATAAGGTTTTAAGGCAATACCACTGAAACAATTTTTGACAGATTCGAATAACCAAATACACTACACATCCAATAGCAACCACACTTCCAATTCAGATGTAGAGAGACTTTACAACACCAATTCATTCAACAATGAATAAAAGAACAATAGATTTCGTTAACGGCAATACTCATGAAAGTGAATACCAAAAAAAAGACGAATCCTTATAAGCAGGGCAAAATTTTATAAAAGAGATAAGAGGAGGGAAAACTCATTCAAAATATAGGCAAATTCAAAGCGAACGGAGCGACGAAGATTATTTAAGAGAGACAAAAACCAAAACATTTACTATAAAACGCATATTAAGACTTAAAAGAAACACCAAACCAATAATTTAGGTCCTCGAGGATCTTGTGTTTCCGGCTGTTGCATGGAATGTAGATAGAACCTATTTGAACATTCATATTAACTCCGGACGCTTTGAATTTGATTTAAATAAATTTAGAAGAAAAGTTTATATCTGAGATGTCCTTACTTACTAGAGATCTGAGTTAATGTTAAAAAAGTTACCCATGACACACCCATGCACGTTAATGCACAAGCATTAACGCATATTCAACCCTTCTTAGTAGTGTGAATGTGAGTTAGCCCATCCATGAGACGAATGAGTATGAATTTCGCAGAAGACAGCACAACTACGCACAACACAACTTTAATTCCTGCACTCATTCACAGACTCATTCACAGGTCTCATTGTACAATGAGTAATGAGTAGTATCCATGAATTAAATTGTGCATCCACTGCGTGAATGTATTCATGCAGATGTCTGTTACTTACTCACTATAGATGGCGCTACAGTCCTGAAGTTATAAGTTCGTGGTCAAACAAAAACACAATTTGGAATTTTGAGGAAACACGTCTTTATTTGTTAACAGACAAATTAAAAGTGAGTGAGCTTAGCTTGGTTGAAACGGTAGAATGGCGTGTTTTGTGTTTCACAACGGCACATTCCATTTGTTGTTAATTTTAACGTTGACACTGCTGATGCTTTTGTTGCTGTTGATGCTGTTGATGCTGTTGATGAAGTTTATGTTTGTTGGTTATGAATATGTATGTATGTTTGTATGCATATATGCGTATATAACTCCTCCCGCCGAAGTGTGGTGCTGGTGCTACATAAGTGTCCATATGTTGTATTATTATAGGTGCACTACTTAACTGATATTTGAATTCCGTTTTTTTTTTGTCTCCCTTTTTTCTTTACATACACACAGTATTTTATACACATATTTTTATTATTTTATATTTCGATATTATATTTGTTTTGAAGGTGATAAATATTCACTTTATAATTTATCTGTTACAATGTTTAATAAGTTACGTGTTGTTGTTCTTAAAAGAGGATAAAATTATTATTATACAAACAAAATAGAATCAAATTGATTTTATAATTCTTCAATTATAAAATTTGAATTTCTTCCATTCTTCAATTAAACAAACTTAAAAAATAATATAGAAATACGAGTAGAAATTAGAAAAGAAAGGATAATTTGATCAAAATAAAATCTTAAACATTAAATTAATTCTTCAATAATTCATTAAATTCATTCCTTCTTAGTTATTTTTCTATTAGAGTAGTCTCTTCAAGCTCCCTATCAAAGGTCAGATCCTTAATTGAATTTTGGTATTTATAACGTCGTTTAACAATTTGTCTATCGCGTTTTTGTCCTTATTGTCCTTAAAATACGTTTTTCCTTTTTCTTTAACTTCTTTGATTATATACGAGTATCTTGGTAAATGTTCTAAATTATAAAAACCTAAATTCTTAACTAGTTCTTTGTCTTTGAATTCAATATTTTGTTCTCTTGTCTGATTAATTTTCCCTATTTGTTTTTTCTTCTTGTCATGAATTCTTCGCCTAAGCTCGTTCCACTCCGATTCGGTTAATTTACTATGTAATAAATCATTCGGTTTATATTGTGTTTCTGAATGAATACTGTCATTATAAAGTTCTACGGCCTTGTAAATCAATGATTTGTCCTCAAAATTATAATTTTCTTTGTTGAGTTTTAAAAGTCTCACATATTCATTCAGAGTAAGGTGAAATCTTTCTATTACTGAATTACCTGTATGAGTATTAGGGGACGTGAAATGAAACAATAATCCTTCTTTGCTTAAAAAATTCGTTATGCATGCGTTATTGAATTCATTGTCTGCAACAATTTTAATTGGTTTTCCTAAATTCGCAAACCTATGTCCTAAATTTTCAACTATAGTTATTGAATTTCGGTCTGACAAAGGATGAATAGAAACATGTTTAGTAAGCTTATCAATAAAAGTCAAAAACATGTTGCTTTTATTGAAAAACCATATATCTTCATGAACTATTTCATTCCGGTTGTTGGGTGTTTCGGATACCATCAGGGAAGATTTGAAAAAGTGTCTATCGTATTTGCACATATTACAAAAAATGCAATTATTAATAAATTTACAAATTTCGAGTCTAAAATTGGGAAAATAGTAGTTTTGCATTAATATTCTAAGGAAGTTTCTTCAATTCCTCTATGATTTTTATCAATATGTGTCTTTTTAATTAATGTCAGTAATGTTTCCTTGTTAGTGATGTCTTTTAGGAATTTTGTTCATCGAAGAATTTTCATGTTTGGTGAGTTAGAAAAAAAATTGACAAACGTTTTTTGAAACTCAACAAATATATTGTCATTAGAGCAAAAAAGTCCGACTACATCTTTTATAGGAAACAGATCCTTCAAAATATTTAAAACGAACTGTTCGTCGTAAGTTTTTAAGGTTATGGTAAATCTTTTCTTTTTCCTAAACAAAATGGTGTTAGTAAATGATTCCGAACTATTCGTGCTTATTATAATCTGATATTTGTAAATGTTTACTGGATTTTCGGTAATGAAAATATGGTCGTTAAGGTTTTCAATTCCACTATGAATCGTTGCTAGATCGGATCTTGCCTCCTCCTGTTCTTGTTCGATAAAGTGAGTATGTAAACGACTTAGGAAATCAGCAACATTATTTTCTTAATATATTTGATGTCAAAATCGTATTCGTTATGTTTAATTTTCCAGCGCTGTAGCTTAGAATTAGGTTCTTTTAAAGAATTAAGCCATACTAACGGACGGTGGTCAGCTTGAACTTTAAATTTGCGTTCAAAAAAATAGGGTCTAAAGTACTTGGTGGCCCATACTATCGACAAAAGCTCTTTTTTCACAGTGCTGTAGTTCATCTCATGAAGATTTAATGTTCGAGAGGCAAAAGCTATCGGGTGGTGATTTTTTGAAAGAACTGCACCTTAGGCCGCATTCCTAGCATCTGTTGTTAATGTGAACAATTTTGAAAAGTCTGGATAAGCTAAGACAGGACAATTACATAAAAGTGCTTTAAGCTTGTTAAAAATTCAATGTACGAGTATCTCCTATCTTGGATATTTAGTTTAGCACTCTTTTTCAAGCAATTTGTCATCGGAAGGGCTACTTTGGAATAGTCTCTTATGAATTTTCGATAAAATCCAGTTATACCCAACAAGGACTTTATTTGTGTGCTTGATTGTGGTAAAGGAATTTTTTTTATTACTACGATTTTATTCGGATTTAACTTTACACCGTCTATTGAGACTATGTGGCCTAGATATTCTGTCTCTCTTTTTAAAAAGTTACATTTATTAACCTGTACATTGAGATTGAATTTTAGCAGTTGATTTAAAATTTTATTCAGGGAGTCGATATGCTCTTGGAGTGACGTGGAAAATATAAGAATATCGTCTAAATAGATAACACAAATTTTATTAATATATTCGGATAACACTTAATTCATCATTCGCTGAAATGAAGCTGGAGCATTTTCCAACCCGAATGGCATTCTTTTTTTTTTTTTTTTTAGTTTTTAAATGCATTTTATTTTCTTAATCATTAATTCTTACATACTAACAAAAAATGCTTAAATGCTAGCTTAAAATTACTTAACAATCTTATACTAACTTACTGGCCCCACACAGGCACTCTAAGCTACTCTTAATTCTTATTACTATGTCTTTCGACTTTATTTGCATTTTATTAATGAATATTTATGTTTTATACTTAGGCTAAGAAAAGAATTGTTAGCAAAAAACTTAGCAAATGGACATGATTTTTTTATTTTTATAAAAACTTAATATCTAACTTAAAATAAACCTTAATCTACCTAACCTACATACAATACATACAAACACACATATAGACGTTGTACACAATTATATATATACATTAGTATATACCTTCGTATATACTAATATATATATATATTACTTAAATGCTAACCTAAACCTATGTAAGCTGGCCATCGCTATTTACAAAGCAAATAGATTGGTCAGCTCTGCCTCATTAGTGAGGCTGGTCCGTAATTGACGGAAACGACGACGAAACATCTTCCCCATCATTCAACCACCAGAAATGCTGGTGCTGCCGAACGACATCCCTTTTATCGCGATTCCCCACCGCCCTACTGAACCTGAGACGATCCACCCTGCCGTGTGCGACGTCTCTGTTGTAGTTGAGTCGCCTGTCCCCAGCTGTCCGAGCGACATGGAAGATTAACGGGATCGCTGATCTATCCTGGATCAACCCTATCTGATCAAAGTAGAGGAATGCTTCCGGTGGAACGAAGCCGTTAGAGCGCATACTCTCATGATAAAGGTGATTGGGGAAGTAAGCCCCGGATATCAGGTTATTCGTCGAGGCCATTGCTCTTGCAATGTGCCTTCGAGTCAGCTTAATTACGAAGTTGTCCACTCGTATTAGGTTCGCCCTGTTGTAAAGGACCTCATTAGGATAAAATTTTTTGTACTCCGACTCTGGTGTTCTGTACAAGCGAAGACAAGCCCTAAGGCAAGCCCTCTCAAACACCCGAATCTTTTCCATTAAGCTTGCTCGTACATTGAACCACACGGGACACCCAAATACCAGCATGGGCCTGATAAGGGCCATGTAGCAGATTATCTTTACCCTCGCATCGAGTTGGCTGCTATAAAACAGTCTCTTTGTGAGGGCAAAAGCGCCTTTAGCTCTGGCCAGAGCAGCATCTACATTTTTGTTAAAATACAGAAACTGATCTAGCCAAATCCCAAGGTATCTGACTACATTTCGACAGGCAAGAGGCTGTCCGTGTTGTCCAATGATCGAGAACTTTCGCCAATTTTTTCTGGTATCCCTAGAGGCTCCAGACAACGGCGTTCTAAAGAGAATGGTTTCCGACTTCTGAAAGTTGATTTTCAACTTCCAGTCATCGCAAAATCGTCTTATCTTATCGAAGTCACGCTGTAAGAGACTATTAATGACCTCGATTTTTGGACCTGTTCTGTACGCTATCAAGTCGTCTGCGTACGCAATAGTATGGGGAAGTGAACCTATCAAGTCGCTTGTATAAATGTTGAATAGGATCGGCGAATTGACCGCGCCTTGCTGAAGACCATTTTTAATTTGAAATATTCCAACAGAAGTCACATCACCATTTTTCACGATGAACTGTCTGTTGGTTAGCATATTATAAAGAATGTACAAGAGTGGTTTACTGATCCCCAGACTAGCCAGCTTGTAGAAAAGACCTTCTAACCATACAGTGTCGAAAGCCTTCTCCAAGTCAACTAGGCAGGCACCAGTACACTGTTTTTTGCCTTTATTCCATTGGATATCGGACACCAGTTTAGACGCGGCATGTGAGATAGCATGTCCTGCCTTAAAACCGAATTGATTATCCGGAACTATATGTTTGTCCTCAACCCACCTAGTCAGAGCTCTATTGATTACTTTTTCGAACACCTTACTGATATTCGGAAGGAGACTTATCGACCGGAGATTCGCCGGATTGGATATATCCTTTCCCTTTTTGGGGATAGGTTGAACCACCGCCGTTTTCCAATGCGCTGGATAATGTGCATTATTCATTGCATTATTAAACAGGGTGGTATAAATGTCCACCGCTTCTAGAGGAAGATGTCGAAGCACGATGTTCGGAATACCATCGGTCCCCACTGATTTCTTACTTCTGATTGTGTCGAAGATCTCATGGAGTTCTTCCTTCGAAATGAACGGGGGTAGCTCATCTTCTCTGGCAATGACATTATTTGCCATATTTTCGTCGCTGAACCGGATGAAACCAGAGCCCTCGGATCGCCAGTTCTCTACTTCATTTCGAATAAGGAAGTTGTGCACCAAGACGCGATTGTCCAGGTCATAATTAGGGCCAATGATATCATTGGCCTTGTATACTTCCTGGAAAGTCGCCCCTATGGCCTCAACCTTCTCCTGTGGATCCTCGAACACAAAGAAGTCGTCATCATCAGCGGCCTCATTAGTATCAATGCCTGCTATTGTTAGTAATCGTTCGTTGTCTGTTGTCCGGGCTATTTTAAGACACTGAAGGTCGTTTTGATTTTTTCTCCGAAAAAGTTTATTTATTTGCGGGAACATATTCGGGTTGCTGGTGTTTACAGCCCGTACCTTGTTGTTCCAATACAAACTTACAGCAATTCTGTAATTCTCTTTGATTAATGTTTGAATATTTTTAATCGACGACTTCAGTGTCCTAATCTCTGGGTCTTGTCTGTCTGTAAACTGTCTGTATAAGTTTTTAAGTCTTGTCAGAAGTCTACTTTTCTGTCGGTGCAGTGCGTCAATAGTAGGATTGCGGAACAGATCTTCGTTAGTCGTTTGTTTATACCGCGGTATTGTAGTGTCCATAGTTTGTTTTATTGTCTGGTCCATTCGTTTAAGGTACTTATCGATCTCCTCGTTTGATAAATTCCTATTGGACGGTGGGTGGAGCGTGTTCGAGGAGAGTGCTCTTGTCAAGGTTGCGGAGAAGCGTGTCCATCGAGTCTTACTGTAGTTGTAAGAGTATCTTTGGACAAACTCCTCCAATTCCGCAATTTCGTTGGGAACTGTGATTTCGGTGCTAAAACCGCAATGGTCGCTGTCATACACGAATGTGCGCAGACAGTTAAGCGTTTGTAAATTCGTACCTGTCAGTCGTATACGTTCGTCGTACAGTAATAGATCCAAATAAGACCCGCCTCTGGGAAACGACGGGTTATCCGTCGCTTTAAGACCGAGTCTATACATGGCATCGTGCTGACCCCACCAATCGAGTAGTAGGTTCCCTCTAGTATTTGGCAAATTATTTCCCCAATCTCTGTGTCTAGCGTTGAAGTCCCCGCCGATTATAAAATAATTCTCCCCCGATTCCAGCCTCAGAAGTCGAAAAAGTGTGTCGAGCTCTGTAATGAATAAGGTGGATTGTGAAGCCCCAGATGCATAAACAGAGGCCAAGTACAGCCGCTTTCCACTGCGGAGCGGGATGTAGATGACGACTGCCTCCAACACCCGGAACCTGCGTAGCACTCTCTTGTACACTCTGTGAAATTTTATACCTTCTTTAATGAAGATCGCGACACCACCTCCACGTTTGGATCTGGGCCGGTTTCTTCTTCTAACAATATAATTATTGTACTCCAGTTTGTGCTTATCGGTTAGCTTGGTTTCGCTAGCGAAAAGCACATCAGGAGTTTGGTCTTGTAGCAATTTAAACATCGCGGCTCTTCGTTCGATCCTAATCAGTGAATTTACATTCACCGCAAGGACCTTCAAAGTTTGCTCCACCATGTGCGTACCCATTACGACATGTGTTGCGTTAGGCCCGGCAACAGTGCGAAGATCTGGTCCACCCGCTTGGCCTGTTCTTGCACCTGCTGTTGCAGCTGAGCCATCTGCCCTTGGATTGCGAGCAAGATGGCCAGCATGTTAGGTGCAGCTTCTGTTGTTCTCGGCATTGGCGCCGGAGAAGCAACAGCCGCTTGCTGTGCCGGAGCCCCCCTACCTGACACCATTTGGGCGTAGGAGATTTGGGACGTGACGGCTGGAGTTTGAAACCTTACAGGTGAACGTTTGACCTCCACCTTCTGTTGCCGAGCCAGTTTTGCTTTTTTAATGTCGGCGAACTTAGGACAACCCCGATAGTTTGCGGTGTGTCCCACGTTCCCACATAACACGCACGAGAGCTGCGTCCTATCGGATGCTCCGTCCCTACCCAGAGCACACTCCTCGGAACTGTGGTTCTTTGCGCACTTCACGCACCGAGGCTGCATTTGGCAGTTCGACGCGGCGTGCCCGAACCTCTGGCAGCGAACGCATTGTATAACGCCTTCGCTCCTTTTTAATTTCTCCCAGTGAACCACCTGGTAGTCTAGGACATTGATACTCCTTAGACTATCCAGACGGCTTTCGGGACTGAGCTGCACCAGGAAGAACGGCAGACCCCGTTTCTCCCGTCTGGCTCTAGCTGTGGTAAATGGCTTTACCCCCACAAATTTGAGTCCTTCGCACTCCTTCTCTTTGAGCAGTGCCAGGATCTCCTCAGGATCAGAAGACGGTTCCAACCCCTTCAGCAGCATCGATTGCCGCTTTTCACACTTCGGTGTGAATGAGTAGTGCTCCGTCGTCGTTTCTTTTAGGAGCTCTTTCACTTTCGCATAGCCCTCCACTGTATTACAGTGGATGGCATGGCGATCGTTCCCCAATCTTTTAATATTAAAGTTATTACCAATGGCCAACTTACATAGGTCCTTGGTTGCATTTACCTCTAATTTATAAGTGTTGATGGGAGGTACCTTTTCCTTCTTCTTCTGCTGCTGTTGTTGTTGTTGCTGCTGTTGCTGTTGTTGCTGCTGCTGCTGTTGTTGCTGCTGCCGCTGTTTTTTTTGTTGTTGTGGTTGCAGCAGTTGCTGTTTCTGCTGCTGCTGTTGTTTCTGCTGCTGCCGTTGTTTCTGCTGTTGCTGTTTTGTTTGCTGCAGTTGTTGTTTCTGCTGCTGCTGATCTTGTTGTTGCTGCAGTTGTTGTTTCTGCTCTTTTTGTTGTTGGGAGTCCTCCACTTCGGATTGCTCCCTCTGCCTGCGTGCAGTTTGTCTTTGCTTAATTGCAAGCACTTTCTTTTTCAGCTCTTGAATGCTGCTGTTTATGTCTTTTATTTCTTCATCCTCATCTTCCGATTCAGACGCAGCTAAAGAGGCAAAGTTGTTGTTGTCCCCCACATACTGCACTTCATCAGTGATGTGCATCAACGCATCATCTGATTTTCTCTTACGTTGCTGTGTTGTTTGTGTTGTTTCTGATGCCAAGGCTGCACCCATTTTCAATTTTATTGAATTAGGAGTGGTTCTTAACCTCCTCCTCCTCTGTATAGCTTTCGCCACGGCACCGGCAACAGCATTGTTGCCTTTCGCAACTCCCGTTATGGGAAGAGCGGAGCGCTCTCCACCATCCATCACGTGATTTTATTAGATTTTTTTTTTTTTTTTTCACTAATTAAAAACAAATTTAAAAAAAAAAAAAAAAAAAAAGTGACAAGTTTTTCCTGGGACCGAACTCGTATCCCACAATTTGATAACCGGCGCCGCTAAGTGCTAGGCTACCGAGTCTAATAATTCAATGTTGACCAATTGTCTTACGTGTGAACACTAGGTCACTGTATTTTTCACTCAAAGAAAGCCGAACACGTTTATTCTCTGCGGAGATCCACGAACGACTGACAAGTTGATAAGTCATAAAGCTTTCAATGACTGTGAATGGCATTCTTGTTAATCCAAAGTGGCTATTGGCTGTAGAAAATGCTGTTTTCTCACACAAGGTCAAGTGTTAAAAAGTATTGCGTGTTACCTAGTCTTGACAATATATCCGCTATATTGGGAATTGGAAATTTTTTCCTCTATACAATAATACCCGACTTTAACATTTCCGAAATCTGTTTTTCTACCTCTTTTTTATGGGCTTCGGGATACCTGTATGTATTTTGTATTTTGTAAATACAGGAATATAATTTTTTGTGGGTATTTTGTGACTATACTCTTAAACGCATGATAAATTTTCTCCTTCGAAATAAAATACCTTTTTGAACTTTCGAATAGTAGAAGTCAAAGACTCGATTTCCTCAGAGTTAAGATTTTCGGTCTTTAGCTTGTCAACTATTGTTTCAATATCTGGCTCAACAAAACTTATAACGGCTATATGTTTATCTAATAAGTTAGTTACTCTTTTATTATTATCAGTAGAACTACTAAAAATTAATGGCAAGGCTGATTTATAAGCTGTAGCTCCCAAAATCGATTTTTGCTTTTAACGGTTTCAAAACGTTGCAACCAAGTATACCATTTATCTCTGTTTCTAACATATCAATTGTTGTAAAAGGTCGATTAAATTCCTGAAATAAAGGAACTGTGATTTTTGAATAAACAAAAGCATTTGCACTGACTGACTTGAGTGTCAAAGGTTTTTCTAGTTCCGATTTTAAGGAATTATGAAAAATACCAATTTTTATTAGTGAAGTGCTAGCTCCAGAATCTACAAGTAGTTTGAGTGGAACATTATTCACTCTGACAATTATAAAGGGAAGTATTCTGAGGTGGCTGACCGATCATTTTGAAAGCAATTATCACACTTAGTCTGAATGTGCTCAACTTCCATGACACCGCTATTTTTACTGTTTCTCGTTCTTTCTGAGTTTCGGGGTTTTTGTTGAAAATTAATACTGATGTCATTTGGTTGGAATTGGTTTGAATAACTTGGACTCGGATTCTAAAAAGATGGATTGTAATTTGGGGAATAGTGTCCTGAACTTCTAGGTCTATTGTTTGTAGAATATTGCGCATTACTATAATTGAATTTGGGATTTTGAGAATTAGCAACATTTTTCTTAGGACTTTATATATTTTTATAATAGTTTTGTGGGCTATTGTTTGACATTGTAAGTTCGGTATAAGAAGTTTGAGAGCCATTATTTCATTCTGATCGCTACTAAATCAGGAAGGATTATCTACCGAAAGGCCCATTTTGATATTAAGTTTGGTCAAAAGACCCTGACATTGATCAAGTAAATCCTGTACAACTATCCTACCTACAATGTTTGCAGCTTGTTTGATTTTTTGTCTTATTTTAAAAGGAATCATAGTTTTAGAAATTTCATTTAAATTGCCCGGAATGCGTATAAATAATCTATTTGTTAAATGAATAGTTCCAGTTCTTCAGATAATCCCGTAAAATCTGGGATTTCCTTAAACTATTCTAAAATATTGAAATTCTCCATGTTTTGCTTACTTGTTTATATATTTTCTTTCCTCGTTGTTGTTGTGTTAATTACGTGTGGAGTTTTATATATATACTATATATATATATATATACTATATATATATATATATATATATATATTCGGCGTATGAGAGTAGTAGTAGTAGAGTAGACGGACTTTTGAAAGATAGTGCCTCTTGTGTTTTCTCGTGAGTTTTGCACTATTCTTTCAAGTACGATGTTGAAAACATCGCATGACAGCGCATCGCCTTGTCTTAATCCTTTCCAGATAACAAATGTCTCGGTGAGATCTTTATGGACCTTGATGGAGCAGCGTGCATTCTATATCGTCATCCTGCACAGACAAACGAGTTTGTGATACTGTCATACGCAGCCTTCGATATCGATAAATAAGTGATGGGTATCGATCTGAGCGCATAAGTTTTCTCTAAGACCTGCCGTAGTGTACATATTTGGTCGGTGGTGGACTTTCCTGGCCTGAAACCATTCTGATATGGACCTATCAGGTTACTTTCGAACGGCTTCAGGCATTCACACAAAACGGCAGATAGGATCTTGTATGCGATATTAAGAAGACTGATGCGTCTGTAGTTCAGAAGATCTCTTTTCTTCAGGATCGGATAAACAATGCAGAGGTTCCATTCATCGGGCATACTTTCGTCCGACCATATTTTAGAGATGAGTTGGTGTATGCTCCTTATCAAGTAATTGCCTGCCGCTCGCCAGTCTGACCGTCCTCTTCAGCAGCTTTGTTGGACTTAAGCTTCAATATAGCTATCATCACTTCATCCAGGTCCGGTGACCGAAATTGTTGGTCTATATTGTCCAAGTCGAAAGGTTAATTCTGCATGACAGCGGTATTTGTTTCGTCATCTTATACGCCCTTATACATTCTACAGAAATGATCTTTCCAAATCCTCAGCATCGACTGCGATTCTACTACGATGTTGCCTTGTTCATCTCTACTGGCTTCGGTTCGGGGTTTGTTTCCGCGGCATGTTATTTGTACCTTTTGGTAAAACTTCCGAACCTCATTCCTGGAGTAGCATCTCTCAATTTCCTCGATCGCACGCTTCTAATGCTCTTTCTTCTTCCTCCTGAGAAGCCGGTGTTGGTCTCTCCTCTTCCGCTCATAGAGCTCATGAGCAACCCTGGTCCCTCTAAGCAACGCCGCTTTATATGCATCTTGCCGAGCTGCATGTGCTTGCCAGCATTCATCATCGAACCAGGGGTTTCGCTGTGGTGGATGAGTGAAACCCAACACATCAGAAGCGGTATCTCTGATGGCGTTTTGGCAGTGTTTCCAATGGTCTTCGATGCTTAATGCTGGCGGTATTGGACCTCTTAAGAGATTAAGAGACACTCGATCGGAAAAGGACTTGGCGATCTCTTGCGATTGTAGCCGCCTGACGTCGAATTTTCTCACAGCATTAGTTTGTCTTGGCGTAGTTTGGGATATCCGCAATCATACCTTGGCTACAACAAGGTAATGGTCCGAGTCGATGTTGGCTTTTCGGAACGTACGGACATCCATAATAGTGGAGGAGTGTCTTGCGTCGATCGCAATGTGATCAATCTCGTTGACTGTTGATTGATCAGGAGTTCTCCAAGTACCCTTGTGTATGTCGAGATGTGGAAACGGCGTGCTAGCCACGACAATGTTTCGCCCCGCCGCAAAGTCGATTAGCCTGAATCCGTTATCGGAGGTGGTGTTGTGCAGGCTATATGTTCCGATTGTTCCACCAGAGATACCCTCTCTTCCTAGCTTTGCATTAAAATCACAGAGGACAATTTTAAAGTCATAGCTAGGGTATTGCTCGTAGGTCTTGTTAAGGAGCTCGTAGAAGGTATC
The DNA here is from genome assembly GCA_928272305.1 of Volucella inflata. Taxonomy (NCBI): domain Eukaryota; kingdom Metazoa; phylum Arthropoda; class Insecta; order Diptera; family Syrphidae; genus Volucella; species Volucella inflata. Next base: position 14,289,831 of record OV743721.1, on the reverse strand, counting down.
CTTGGTGTCGTCATCTTTCTCCTCTGTTGAAGCATTTTGCCTTGATGCGGATTGCTATGAAACGCTCGCTCACACGCTGGAAGCTGAGGACTTGTTGTGTTAGTCTGCCTCCGACAACAAATCCGCATCTGCTTTTGCCGTCGATAGCAACTGTCGTAGTATATATCGCAGTTTTTCATCTTCTTTTTGTCCGGCATCGCATTTCTTGAATGGCGGTTATGTCTTCTTTGCAGCAGTCTAGGGCCTCCGCTAGTTGCTCGGCTGCACGGGGTCTATTACGGGTTGTCAACAGTAGATCCGTCCATATCTGAGGCTTGTTGATGCTTCGTAACTTATGCTTTTTTTATATGGTGGGGCAGTTAACCCGGCGGCACAACCCCCAACCTGGAGGACCAGTTCCATTTTGAATGCCCCTAGGACGAGGGGTCGGTTACACCGAAGCCAGTAACCCGTTCCGGGATGTGAGCGCTGCCATTGGCCCATATAGGACTCGTCCCCCACCATCTCTTTTCCAAGACCCTGACTAAGTCCTGGAAATCCTTACCGGCCTGAGCTCCAAATATGTCGGAGTAGCCCGGATCAGGTCTTGTTTTGTTTTTCCGACACTAATCGTGGTTTATGGCGCAGGAATCTCGCCATTTGCCCCCTTCACTTCGCAATCTCTAGTGAGATTCTTAGATGGCGCCACGGGGAGGCGTGAAGTAAGACTTATTAGCAGAGCTGCAAGATGTTCGGCTGCAGAGGTTCATTCTCGTCATTTAGAGAACCAGCACCTGTCGGAAGATGCTACTTCTACGAGGCCTTATACTAATCGTTGTCATCATCGTTGTTTTTATAGTCATTTAAAGAAAAAAATAAAAAAATATTTTACGCTTCATTTCCTTTTCGGCATACCCTGTAATAAAATACCCGCATTAATTCCATATCAGGGAAAAACAATCTTGCATTTTTTTTCACCTGTTTTCCCAATTTTCGCCACAAAAATTAGGTGGCGCCTATCTTTTGTTGACTATCTTTTGCTTTAAAAGGTGTGTACAGCTACATCACCTTTTTGCGATTCCCTTTTGGGCTCTCCATTCCGTTTTGCATATTTCCCAACCACCAACCGTGTGGTTGCGGGTTTTTTTCCCTCCCGTTTTTGTTTTTTTAAAGTTTGATTTGATTGCCGGTGGCCCGGCTCCGCTGGTAATTAAAAATTGTCAAATCTAAATTTGTGGACTTTATTTTTTTTACCACTGGACAGCGCAAATGTTTTTTTTCTTTATTATTTATTTTCGTTTTTTTTCACTCTATTGTTAGAGAGCACATGCGCGCGGATTAAGTGGGAATGGGAGGCAGTGATTTTTTTTTTTATTTGTCACTCTGATATTCATTATGTCGTTTTCCTCGAGGTGGAAGGTGGCGTTTAGAACATAAAGTATAGGTACGTCACGAACAAAGTCGTCCAAACAATTCACCTTGAACCCACAAAGGAAAACAAATACAAGGTGCATGCACTGCAAGGTTGTTTGGACGAAATTCGAGCCATACTCGTTTGGTCGTCAGTAATTTCATAATTTTTGTTGTTGTACTTAATTTTTGCTAAATAAACAAAATTGTACGAAATAAAAATATTGTCAAATAATGATAAATGTATGAAGCAATAAGGCACTGATTTTTCAACACTAAGAAGAAGAAGTCGTATTTAGTTATCCCCCCACCCGAGGTAAGATAGCTAAATATCATTCGCAAGTACATTGATATATTGGTACAAGCACCTAATACATCCACTACAAGATCAAGGTACATGCACGGTGATCATACCGCCGGCGCAAAAGAGTTTCGACGTTAACATTTGGTGACCCCGACGTAATCCTCATGTTTGCTTTCTCGAATAAGACACAAACTTTTGAGCGATCACTACTATACAGAAGCGTTTACCGGGGCTTCGTACCAACGAAACAGTTGTATCCGAGTCGGAATATCGTGGATTAACAAACACATGAATATCGACCAGCTAACTGAGAACCAAAATCTCTACATCGATGAGCTCCATCGACTCCTTGAGAACTGTAAGAAGGATTGCGCGGCAAGAAAGACCAAGGAAGGTTACTACGTAGGAAAACTTTGTCAATAAGAGGCAGCCTGGGACATCATTGAAGAAACGGATACCAAGATCAGGGCGAAACTGCCCCATGATCATCAGTATTTCAGACCCATTTCGGGGAAAAGATTGAGGCACATCCCAAACTAAATCCTGAAACAACGGAGCCAAGAATTTCAACAGAGGACAAACAAGCAGAAACTTTCAACAATTGTTCTGAAGAGTGGAGCAGAACATTGAGACGCCATCAAGGTATTGTTATCTCAGTGCGTAATCTTTTATATGATACAAACGAGGCCACCAAAGCGGAGATGCATCAATCAGAACATTACTGGGAGTACAAGCTGGAAGCTGTGAAGCATGGCGAGTCCCAACTTCAACAATCACATCTCAATATTTATGAACTAAGCGACGACCCAGTCGCCAACGGATACAACGAAAAGCAATACTTTGATTTAGAACGTCAAATCTAGCAACTTATTATCGAAATAATGACCAGATTACAAGGTAATCATGACGGTTTTTGCAGTTCAGACCAAAGACCAATGGTAGCAACAAATAGCATGGTACCGCAACCCAAGTTGACTCTGTCAAAGTTTGACGGTGATTACTTGAATTGGCAACAATTCCACGACCTCTTCATACAAATGGTGCATCAGCAACCGATGACGGATTGTCAGAAGATGTGGTTCCTCAAGACCAATCTAGTGGGAGAAGCTAATAAGGCATTTCCGGCGTCAGACGAAAAGTATGTAACAGCTTGGAAAATGCTCAAGGAACGATATGAAAACCCAAGACTACTGCTGGCAGGACTAATCAATAAGTTAATGGCCCAATCAACGCATAATACGGACAAGCTGACTGCGATCAGCGTAAGAAACTTACATGACACTATGCAGGAGTGCTTGATGGGACTAGAAACTATTGGCGTTGACACATCAAATTGGGATCCGCTATTGCTTCATCTATTAATAAAAAAGTTAGACAAAGATACCTACACATTGTATGAACAATCCCCATCCAGTCTAAAAAACTTGCAGATAATCAAGGACTTCCTTCCAATCGTTGGAATCTTTGGGAAATAAGGGACGAAGCATTGAGGATCCTAGGCGATCAAACACAGCAAAATGTTCAGCAATCGCCGAACATGAAACATCATCTATGGTCAAACCGAAAGCTCTTCCAGTTTCACTATCAGCCTTAAATCAACAGAAAGGCTACGTTTTTTTGGGGACGGTAATGGTAAAACTACTAGCAAACAACGGAAATTCCATTGAGGTCAGAGCGCTTCTAGATTCAGGCTCGCAGGTCAATCTCATTACGGAACGCGTGGTAAAAAGACTAGGGATTCCGACCAAATATGATTTATTGAACATCCACGGAATTGGTAATGCAATCCAAAAAACAAAGAAGAGGGTAAACGTACAACTGAAATCAACAATAAACGACTTCACAACAAGATTAGAAGCATTGGTTCTTAACAAAATATTGTCGCCACAACCCACCAAGTCAGTTGATATCTCCAACTGGACTATACCGAAAAACATCAATTTAGCCTATCCAACATTTAATACGTCGAGCCAAATAGATCTTCTTATAGGAGCAGAGTTCTATTACGATTTTCTTTCAGTAGGCCAAATCAAAACAGCAAAGAACATGCCTGTTCTTGAAAATACCATTTTCGGGTGGATAGTCACAGGACGGATGAGACAATCATCCACATCGTCACTTTTATGTGGCATTTGCACAGACGACGAAGGCCTCAATAACGCTCTTGAGAAGTTTTGGACACTCGAAGAACCTGTGGGTCAAAAAAGGCAAATTACGGCGGCCGAGAAGCACTTTAACGCAACAGTACGTCATAACAGCAGCGGACGATTCGTAATGAGACTTATATTCACCGAGAATCCTGCTCAACTAGGCGACTCAAGAAACATTGTATTGCAAAGACTTTACTCTCTAGAAAGAAGGTTGGCCAACGAACTCCAACAACAATACTAGAGATTCATGGATGAGTACATAAAATTAGGGCACATGGCGGAATTAGAGCAATCATCCATTCCGCAAAACCATTATTTTCTACCTCATCATTGCATTCAAAAACCTGATAGCAGTACCACCAAGTTACGGGTTGTGTTCGACGCATCATGCAAAACCTCAACAAACTTATCATTGAATGATATATTGCATACAGGCCCGACTATCCAAGACGATCTGTTCACTATATTGCTTCGTTTTTGGTTTCCAAGATTCGTATTCACAGCCGATATTCAACAAATGTACAGACAGGTACTGGTACATGAAGACGATCGACGATATCAATTTATTTTATGGAGACGTGATTCTTCAGAACCAATAAGGCAGTACCAGTTATATACAATAACCTATGCCACATCGTCTGCTCCGTACCTTGCCATTAAGTGCCGTCAAACGCTAGCACAGTCTTCCACAAAGACACATCCTCTCGGCAGTAAGGTATTACAGCGGAATTTTTATGTTAATGATGTAATGACAGGTTCTAATAGTTTAACTACGGCACTAGAGATGCAAGGACAGCTGATTGATGTCCTAAATAAAACTGGGCTTAAACTTCGAAAATGGTGCGCAAACCATCCACACCTGATTCAAAGGTTCACACCCGAAGAAAAGGAGGTGCAATTGGACTTCAAGGCAGTTGCAGAAGATTAAATAAAGGCCTAATTTGGTTACCACAGACGGATGAGTTTCGCATCAAAATGAACCTAAATGATGAACACATGGTAACGAAAAGAATAGTTTCTTCAGAAATAGCCCAGTCTTTGATCCACTTGGTATTGTGGCCCCAGTGCTTATTAAAGCAAAAGTTTTTCTTCAATAATTATGGAAACTAAAACTGGATTGGGACGCAGCATTGCCACAGGAATTAAATTACAAATGGTTGAAATTCCGTCAGGATCTTGGTATACTAAATCATATTTCAATTACAAGTCACATGTTCGCAAAGACATGTGCAAAGACTATCCAACTTCATGTATTCGTTGATTCCTCTGAAAAGGCGTACGGAGCCGCCATGTACGTTCGATGCAGAACTAGTAAGGGGACCGTTATAGTGCGTCTATTGTGCGCTAAGTCCCGGGTAGCACCACCCGACAAGGAGAAATAAAAAAAAACCAACTATCCCACGACAAAATTTGTGCACCGCCAAGCTACCAGCAGACCTTGCAAAAATGATAAAGGAGAATATCGAATATGAGGACGTTCCATTGTACTTTTGGAGCGATTCAGAAATAGTGTTAGCCTAGATAAACTCAGCTGCAGTGTCCTTTCCCCCATTGATTGCTAACAGAGTATCAGTCATCCAAGCTACCACAAAACCGAGACATTGGCGACACGTTAAGTCCAAGGAGAACCCGGCCGATTTGCTCACACGAGGAGTTCCTCCAGAAAAGTTAAAAGAATCAACCCTCTGGTTCTACAGCCCTTTGTTCCTACACGCGCAAGAATCAAATTGGCCACTACACTACCTAAAACAATTAGAGAAGGGAAAGGAACAGACGCAGTAGTAACCGCTACCAACGACAAGGAACCCATCTATTTCATTGATATAATTGCGCACAAGAACTCATTTAAAAGACTACAATGAATTACAGCTTACGTTATTCGGTTTACTAACGTCAGTGGTAAACGAAACACAAAATAACTTGTTGATGGATCTCTCTCTCGTCAAGAGCTGACAAACGCCATGCACATAATAGTCAGTCATATGCAAGCAGAATCACTCAAGAATAACATTTCTCACATACAACGACATGGAGAAATCAGCAATAAAAGCACTTTAAGGAGTTTGACTCCCATCAACTTAGACGTCATTGAGCAAAACCTGGGAAGCATTCGGAAACTCGCCACTGTAATCGTATGCAAGCTGGTTTAACACTCTCACGGACAAGAACGGAGCGCAGGCTGTACCATATGTCACGATACAGAGGCGAAAGTGTTGAATTTCATCGCTAGGATTTTTGCGCCAAACGATACGCTGAAAATCTCCGTGTTCGTTTTCCACCTAAATGTGGCGGAACATTTTGACGACGTCGGCTGTGAACACATACTGATATTGCCGAAATCAAAGACAGACATCAACAAGGTCTCTCTGTATGGAAGGTCCGATCAACAATGTGCTATTCAGTGACTGCCCTAGACTATCCTTTGAGGAACCATCTAACACTACGCGCAGACAGTTCTACAGTCTAATTTCATCACTGCATGATGAGGAAGGTAGAAGAGATGTCCTGATGTATTTTCAATTTCATCTGATGGAATGAGTTCCATATGCCCAAGCTCCAAATACTCGCTGATAAATTTGGAATACATAAGAGACAACTCTCGATTGTTACTAAAGCGCCGTTCCATGCAGCGTAACCGTGATACGGCTGCCTTTAGGGTATCGCCAAATTTTGGCAATCCATTTATAAAGGGAAGTTGAACACAATATCGTTTGTCGGATGAACGAGAAAACGTTCGTCGGAAATGTAGTTCGGCAGGATCTTCTCCAATAGATTTGTCTAAGATTGGTGAAACATCTTCCAACTCCCAAAACCTTTTGAGAAGATGGTAGATATCGAATGTTGAATGAAGTGCACCGAGAAGAATATCGACTGGGCGAGACACGTTATACTTGGGATCTGCAAGATTTAAATTTTGAACATGTGTGTATGATGATGCATCGAACGATTGGCTAGGTAAATTTGAAGTGATTTTTGAAAGAATGTATGCATCAACGAGAAGAACAGATAATTCAAAACGAGAATTGAGTTGAATAGATACGCGTCCACGAGTGAATCCAGCTTCAGTGGCAGACACACCGACGATAGGAATTCGAGCATGACATCTGGGGAGACAAAGCCTTTGTACGAAAGGCTCAGCGATAAACGAATTTTGTGAACTAGAGTCCAATAACACATGGCCGCAAATGAGATTTCCTTGATAATCCCTTATTTTAGCAATAATTGTAGGTAGAAGAGTTTGACGAGCATCAGATTGAGTTGGGTGCGAATAATGGCTTACTATGTTACCTGGCGAAAGACTGCGAGGTAGATTCGAACTAACCGAAGGTTCCACAAACGAAGCACTATGCTGAGATAAATTTGATTGTTTCGTGTGATTGTCTAAGTGCACTAGTGAATGATGTCGTGTTTTACACACGCGGCATCGAAATGCAGATTTGCATTTGTTTGATGAATGTCCCGGTCTCAAACAATTGAAACATAAAGAATTTTTCTAAACGAATTCGCGACGAAGATCTATTGTAAGTGAAATGAACTTAGGACACTGATGGACAGAATGTTCCTCCTTGCACACTGGACACCGACTACACTGTTCCGTTTTAGCCACGTGCGCACGAATCGAATTTTGAAGTTTTCCACGATTTTGAACCGACCGATTGAGCGATTGACAGGCCTCTAATGCATCGCAACGGAGTTGTAAAAAGTCTAAAAGTTCCTGAACGCTACAATCGTCACGAGAATCAATCTCCTGCGCCCAGGCCTCCTTACTATCTTTGTCGATTTTTAAAAGAAGTAAATAAATTATCCACGGATCTCTTTTCGTTGACTTAAGAGCGCTTAATGTACGTATCGTTTCATCAGCACCATCAGCAATCGTTCGAAGAATCGTTACGTTACTCGAAGTAATTATAGGAAGGGATAAAAAGTCTTGGATATATGACTGCACAGTGAAACTCTTGCGATCGTATCGGTTTTCCAATCGCTCCCATGCCTCGAGATAATTTGCATCCGAAACGATTAAATGCCGTACTAAAGTAGAGGCTTCATCGCGAAGAAAAGGTTTAAGGTATCGAAATTTTTGTGTGCCCGATAAATTTGAATGACCGTCCACAGATCCAACAAAACAGATCTCGAAACCCTGACCAGTCTTTATAATTTCCTGAGAAGTTTGGAGCCTGAAAATTTGGCAAAACTATAGAAGGCGATTGCGAAGACTTTGAAAATGATTCTAAAAGGCTCGCCTGTTGATTTGCTAACTTTTCCAACGCGGAAGTATTGGATTTTCTCGATGAATCAGCTACTCTCTCCCGTGCGCGAATAACTTTGTACATTACAGATTGAGACTGAAAATATTTCGACTCATATTCTGTAATATCTGCATCTGAATCGACAAAGCTAGGATCATCAGCGAACTCGAATAGTTTGTCTTGCAACTCACGGAGTTGCTTCCACGCATCTTCTAACGTATATAATCGCAATTCAATAAGTTCTAAATCTACACCATGATCTAATGCTTCCGCGAATCCTACCGAACGAGTTATGAAGGGCTGCATACAGTACCTATTTTTTTTTTAAAGCATTCATGGTTACTATATGTTCGTTCAATTAACAAAGTAATTAAATTAAAGGAATCTTGAGAAATGTAAGTTTGAGAACACTGATCGATCCACGTGGATCCGCAAATTTTTTCACAATGAGTTTAAGGGAGTTTATTCCAACGTGGTTTCACAAATATTTCAGTATTTTATCCGGCTCGAAGGACCAATAAATGTTGGGGATTAGCAAAGGTTTAGTGAGATGAAATAAAAATTTAATGTATATGATTTACAAAAATTTATTGACTATAATTCTTACGTGTGTACAGGCTGAAGTTTCTGATCCAAGTGGACTTTCGCATAACGAAAGAGTAGCATAAAAGAGAATACAAAAAAAATTATAGGTGTGACAATTTAAACAATTAAGTATTAAGTATTAACATAATTTGTTATGTAATAATTTTGAACATCCCGGCCCCCCTGGAACAAGGTTTCAAGAAGTGGGCAATATCGCCAGCTTAGAAATTGGTCGAACGAAGGTTCCTTGTGAAGTCCGTATTTTCGCTACGCGAACTAATTTGTCATCTCCTGGTATCACCGCTTCCACTCGTCCGAGAACCCACTTAGTTGGTCGTAGATTAGTCTCTTTGAGAACTACAACGTCACTGATCTTCACGTTTGGATGCTGAGTTTCCCACTTGTTGCGCTCTTGAAGGGTAGTTAAGTAGTCTGTGTGCCATCGTCTCTAAGACCCTTGAACCATATTTTGCAGAAGATTCCACTGAGACAATCGATTGGTTGGTACTTCTAACAGTGCGGGCTCTGGTATGGCTGTTAAGGGCTCACCTATAAGGAAATGAGACGGTGTTAGTGGGTTGAGGTCATCGTCAGATATACAACAAAGGGGACGAGAATTTGATATCGCCTCGATTTGATTCAACACTGTGGTGAGTTCTTCAAATGTTAAGGCTGTTTCTCCCCAAGCAGAAGAAATTTAATGGATTTAACGCCCGTTTCCCAGAGACCGCCGAAATGTGGAGCAGATGGCGGTATAAAGTGCTTCACGAGCAAGGGCAGCAGATTTGTATCTTGTATCGTTGTGCTTTCGAGACATGACCAGTTTATGCATTTCAGTCAGGCATCTTCGGGCACCGTGAAAGGTTGTGCCATTGTCACTGTACAAATTGGCACATCTTCCTCTTCTGGAAACGAATCTCAGGAGGCTGCGAGAAATGCTTCCGATGTTAAGTCGCTAACCAACTCCAGATGAAGGGCCTTTGCGGAGAAGCATACTAATATATGCCTTGCTAAATTTAAGATTTCGACCACGAGACAAACGGATTTTAAAGGGCCCAGCATAAGCAACACCTGTGTTAATAAACGGTCGATTCGGTTGAATGCGTTCAGCGGGTAGGTCGCCCGTTAGTTGACTAACACGAACTCGTCGTTGCATAAAGCAGATTTTGCAGCGATGAATAATCTTTCGAATAATGTTACGACTTCCAAGTATCCAGAACTGCTGGCGGACGATGGTGAAGGTCTCGGAAACGCCTGTGTGTAGATTTTTAAGATGGGCGGCGGTGACTATAAGAATAGATAAATTGCATTTGTTAGATAAAATTACAGGATGTTTAATGTTATAAGATATATTTGCATGTTTAATTCTTCCACCGACACGTAGCAGTCCATCCTTGTCCAGGAACGCAGAGTACCGCAATAATTTGGATTTTCTTGGTAGTTGTTTATGAGTATTAAGATGCTGAATATCTTCTCCGAATGACGATTGTTGGGAATTTTTGATGATTGCTACCTGAGCAGCTTGCATTTCGCGGAGAGATAGATGGGTACACCGACGACTATCTGGAATTTCGCGGCAATTTTTCGACGCGCTGAAGACGATACCACGACGAATACTTTTCGGTAAGACTGGTCAAGGGCTTAAAGTTCGACACCAGAAATAACGCATGCCTGGGTACTTGTCGTTCCTCACTTTTAAGAGTTTCACTGTCCGAGGGTCGCGATTGGTCGAATTTCGAAACGGGCCAACTTTCTTCAGGTGAAGACAGCCATTTTGGACCAGTCCACCAACGTTTATGTTCAACAAGGGTTGAGGGTTGAATACCACGTGACGCGCAATCTGCAGGGTTATCAAGGGAAGAGACGTAATACCACGAGCTCCGCGGTATAGTGTCAAGAATTTGACCAGTGCGATTAGAAACGAATGTAGCTCATCGTCGAGGTGGGGATGATAACCAATGCAGGACAATTTCGGAGTCGCACCAAGCAAATGTTTTTGATACTTTCAGAGTCATAGATGATTTAATTCGCGAAATGAGACGAGATAATAGGAGAGCTCCGCACAACTCTATACGAGGTATCGACACTGTTTTTAAAGGGGCTACCTTAGTTTTAGCGGCAATTATTGTTATTCAAAAGTCACCTGTTTGTAATTTTCCTCGCGCATAAACTACTGCAGAATATGCTACCGAAGATGCATCTGAGAATCCGTGCAGTTCAATATTTTCAGACGCAGAGACAATATGTCGGGGAATGCGGATTTGTTCAAAACACGGTAGCTCCTTTCTATAGCAATCCCATTATGGCAACATTTGACGGCACAGGATCGTCCGAACCTAGTTTATGCAACCAAAGCTCCTGAAACATTATCTTGAAAGATACAGCTGATGGAGCGAGAAGTCCGAGGGGGTCGAAAATTCTAGATATTTCCGATAGAAGCGTTCTTCTAGTTGACGAGGATGTTGGTGTGTATGTATTCATTTTATAAAAAAGTTCATCGCGAGCTTGATCCCAAAACATACCCAGAATTTTGACAGATTTCGTTGAACCCTTAGTGTCCTTGAGGGAGTATTCGCAATCTTCTTTTGGTAAAAGCGAGAGGAGTGGCCAACAGTTGGAGCTCCATTTGCGAAGAGTAAGTTTTGCCATTGATAGTAAGGAAACCAACTCGGACTGAAGATTTAAGAGAGCTTCAACTGAATTAGCTCCCGTCATTACGTCATCAACTTAGACGTCATTGAGCAAAACCTGGGAAGCATTCGGAAACTCGCCACTGTAATCGTATGCAAGCTGGCTTAACACTCTCACGGACAAGAATGGAGCGCAGGCTGTACAATATGTCACGGTACAGAGGCGAAAGTGTTGAATTTCATCGTTAGGAAAAATCTCTGTGTTCGTTTTCCACCCAAATCTGGCGGAACATTTTGACGACGTCGGCTGTGAACACATACCGATTTTGGCGAAATCTAAGACAAACACCAACAAGGTCTCTCTGTATGGAAGGTCCGATCAACAATGTGCTATTCAGTGACTGCCCTAGACTATCCTTTGAGGAACCATCAAACATAACGCGCAGACAGTTCTACAGTCTAATTTCATCACTGCATGATGAGGAAGGTAGAAGAGATGTCCTGATGTATTTTCAATTTCATCTGATGGAATGAGTTCCATATGCCCAAGCTCCAAATACTCGCTGATAAATTTGGAATACATAAGAGACAACTCTCGATTGTTACTAAAGCGCCGTTCCATGCAGCGTAACCGTGATACGGCTGCCTTTTGGGTATCGCCAAATTTTGGCAATCCATTTATAAAGGGAAGTTGAACACAATATCGTTTGTCGGATGAACGAGAAAACGTTCGTCGGAAATGTAGTTCGGCAGGATCTTCTCCAATAGATTTGTCTAAGATTGGTGAAACTTCTTCCAACTCCCAAAACCTTTTGAAAAGATGGTAGATATCGAATGTTGAATGAAGTGTACGTAATAGAATGGGATTTGTCGAGCAACGGGACAAAAGTTCACCAGTAACTATCCATCCAAAGGAAGTTTCTTGAGCAATGGGGGCACCAATTGAACCCTTTATTTGGTTTCCTCTTAGAATTGTCCACAATTTATCTGCACCGAGAAGAATATCGACTGGGCGAGACACGTTATACTTAGGATCTGCAAGATTTAAATTTTGAACATGTGTGTATGATGATGCATCGAACGATTGGAAAACTAGGAAAATTTGAAGTGATTTTTGGAAGAATGTATGCATCAACGAGAAGAACAGATAATTCAAAACGAGAATTGAGTTGAATAGATACGCGTCCACGAGTGAATCCAGCTTCAGTGGCAGACACACCGACGATAGGAATTCGAGCATGACATCTGGGGAGACAAAGAATTTGTACGAAAGGCTCAGCGATAAACGAATTTTGTGAACCAGAGTCCAATAACACATGGCCGCAAATGAGATTTCCTTGATTATCCCTTATTTTAGCATTAATTGTAGGTAGAAGAGTTTGACGAGCATCAGATTGAGTTGGGTGTGAATAATGACTTACTATGTTACCTGGCGAAAGACTGCGAGGCAGATTCGAACTAACCGAAGGTTCCACAAACGAAGCACTATGCTGAGATAAATTTGATTGTTTCGAGTGATTGTCTAAGTGCACTAGTGAATGATGTCGTGTTTTACACACGCGGCATCGAAATGCAGATTTGCATTTGTTTGATGAATGTCCCGGTCTCAAACAATTGAAACATAAAGAATTTTTCTAAACGAATTCGCGACGAAGATCTATTGTAAGTGAAATGAACTTAGGACACTGATGGACAGAATGTTCCTCCTTGCACACTGGACACCGACTACACTGTTCCGTTTTAGCCACGTGCGCACGAATCGAATTTTGAAGTTTTCCACGATGTTGAACCGACCGATTGAGCGATTGACAGGCCTCTAATGCATCGCAACGGAGTTGTAAAAAGTCTAAAAGTTCCTGAACGCTACAATCGTCACGAGAATCAATCTCCTGCGCCCAGGCCTCCTTACTATCTTTGTCGATTTTTAAAAGAAGTAAATAAATTATCCACGGATCTCTTTTCGTTGACTTAAGAGCGTTTAATGCGCGTATCGTTTCATCAGCACCATCAGCAATCGTTCGAAGAATCGTTACGTTACTCGAAGTAATTATAGGAAGGGATAAAAGGTCTTGGATATATGACTGCACAATGAAACTCGGGCGATCGTATCGGTTTTCCAATCGCTCCCATGCCTCGAGATAATTTGCATCCGAAACGATTAAATGCCGTACTAAAGTAGAGGCTTCATCGCGAAGAAAAGATTTAAGGTATCGAAATTTTTGTGTACCCGATCAATTTGAATGACCGTCCACAGATCCAAAAAAAAAAAAGATCTCGAAACCCTGACCAGTCTTTATAATTTCCTGAGAAGTTTGGAACCTGAAAATTTGGCAAAACTATAGAAGGCGATTGCGAAGACTTTGAAAATGATTCTAAAAGGCTCGCATGTTGATTTGCTAACTTTTCCAACGCGGAAGTATTGGATTTTCTCGATGAATCAGCTACTCTCTCCCGTGCGCGAATAACTTTGTACATTACAGATTGAGACTGAAAATATTTCGACTCATATTCTGTAATATCTGCATCTGAATCGACAAAGCTAGGATCATCAGCGAACTCGAATAGTTTGTCTTGCAACTCACGGAGTTGCTTCCACGCATCTTCTAACCTTAATAATCGCAATTCTATAAGTTCTAAATCTACACCATGATCTAATGCTTCCGCGAATCCTACCGAACGAGTTATGAAGGGCTGCATACAGTACCTATTTTTTTTTTTTAAAGCATTCATGGTTACTATATGTTCGTTCAATTAACAAAGTAATTAAATTAAAGGAATCTTGAGAAATGTAAGTTTGAGAACACTGATCGATCCACGTGGATCCGCAAATTTTTTCACAATGAGTTTAAGGGAGTTTATTCCAACGTGGTTTCACAAATATTTCAGTATTTTATCCGGCTCGAAGGACCAATAAATGTTGGGGATTAGCAAAGGTTTAGTGAGATGAAATAAAAATTGAATGTATATAATTTACAACAATTTATTAACTATAATTCTTACGTCTGTACAGGCTGAAGTTTCTGATCCAAGTGGACGATATTATGCTTGCACTTTCGCATAACGAAAGAGCAGCATAAAAGAGAATACAAAAAAGTTGTATGTGGGACAATTTAAACAATTAAGTATAAAGAATTCGACAATTAACAAGAAACAACAGTGAGTAACATAATTTGTTATATAATAATCTTGAACACCACTCAACCACTCCACCATCTCAATGTGCAGTGGAAAGGGTATCGATTTCCACTTCGTACCTCCCAGATCTCCGCATTTCGGCGGATTATGGGAAGCTGCAGTTAAGTCAGCAAAACACTTGTAACGGCGTAGCCAACCCCATAAGCGGAGCAGCAGCGATGCAGTAAAAATGGGAAACTCGTTACGCATAAGTGCGTATAACGAGGAAAGGGTTAATAAATGGATAAGAAGATGTTGAAATGTGCTCTTAGATGTTCAGACTGTATATCGGGTGTTATCGTTATGGTTTCTCCACAGTTTAATGCAAGGCGTTCCCATTCTTGAATGAAACTTGCTCTTCTTCTTATGACACTCTTGAGTACTACTTTTGGCAGTCTATCGTCACTCATTGCCATAACTTTAACTATGTAGTCAAAATGTAGTCTCAATGCTTCCAAGAACATAGGAGGTGCACCAGTCTCTAGGTGCAGCATATAATTGGGTGTAGCACTTGGTAATCGGAATATTCGTTTTAATAAATAGCGAAGAAACTTCTCAACTTCAACATAGTAACAGTATCCCCACACCTGCACTCCAGATAAAAGAACTAAAACTGCAGTTGAGCGAAAGAGTTTTTGCTTTGAGCTATGGCTCGCATACTTGTTGTTGATGCAGCGACAACATACCGATGAGATTGCTCGTTTGGCTTCAGAGAGTTTGGCTTCCAGATGTTTCCTCATATTCAGGTTTGAAGACACCAAAATTCCTAAGTGTATTTGTACTCGCGAACAACCTCCGTTTTCTCTTTGATACGTCCATCTTTCGCTTTGAGAATATCTGCCACAGCCGCCTCTGAACACCATTATCTTCGATTTATTCAAGTTTACACTCAGGTTCCAGTTTTTACAGTAAACTCTTAACTTATTCATCATAAGTTGCAACCCATCCACAGTATCGGAAAGGAAAACGATGTCATCCGCATACTTAAGAGCCGGAATTTTTATGATGCCGAAATCGATTCCACCCTTTACAGTGTCTGATATGTCATTGATAAATAGAATAAACAGTAATGCACTCAAAATACATCCTTGCTTCACACCCATCGTTGTTGTAAACTCTTCAGATATGAACTCCGTATCCCATACATACGCCACGTTATTTGCATACATTGATTTTAAGATGTTAATTATTTTCGTTGAGAAGCCAATATTGTATAATTTGTAAAACAGAGCCTCGACGCGATATGTGACAGTAACATTTCATCAATGAAGCTTCAAGGTTCAGGACGCTTAAAAATTAATCCAAACTGTGTTATCAAACAAGATCTATTGACGCTGCGTGAACATCAGAGTTACCAAAGCAATACAATGGTTTCATACACCAAACTAGGCAATCTGATATACCAACCCCAACTAAGCAGATTTCAAATATACGGGCTCTAATGATAAATCTACCTCCATCAGAAGAACTCGAAGAGCTAAGAAAACAATCCAAGGATCTAGTTCAAGCTGAGCTGCGAAACAAAATTAACAATCACAACATTCATCAATATTCTGTTGCATATCTAGGACTGGCCCTGGCCATATTCGCCATTTGTCTTTGTGCATATAAACGAAAACCATCAAACAAGCAAACGAAATTTGATGACTCCCATCCACCAGAACCAGCACCAAGAAGACACAGAAGCTTAAGCTTACCCTCTACGGAAAAGTGTTGAATTTTATCATTTAACGGGGGGAGGATGTTTAGAACATAAAGTATAGGTATAGCTACGTCACGAACAATGTCGCCCAAACAATTCACCTTGAACCTACAGAGGAAAACAAATTCAAGGTGCATTCACTGCAAGGTTGTTTGGACGAAATTCGAGCAATACTTGTATGGTCGTGAATAATTTCATAGTTTTTGTTGTTTCACTTAATTTTTGCTAAATAAACAAAATTTGTATGAGAATGTATGAGAATTAATTTATTGTCAAATAAGCAATTAAATCGCAAACGATTTAAGGACAATGAGCTTCGGATATGCACGTGGAATGTTAGATCCCTTAATAGACCACGTGCAGCCGAGCAACTAGCGGAGGCCCTAGACTGCTGCAAAGCAGACATAACCGCCATCCAAGAAATGCGATGGGATGGGCGGGACAAAAAGAAGATGAATAACTGCGATATCTACTACGGCAATTGCTATCGACGGCAAAAGCAGCGCTTATTTGGATGCAGATTTGTTGTCGGAGGCAGACTAAGACAAGAAGCCCTCAGCTTCCGGCATGTGAGCGAGCGCCTCATTGGAATTCGCCCCAAGGCAAAATTTACCAAAATTAGCCTGAGATGGCAACGATTAGTATAAGGCCTCGTAGAAGTAGCATTTTCCGACAGGTGCTGGTTCCTTAAATGACGAGAATGAGCCTCTGCAGCCGAACATCTTGCAGCTCTGCTAATAAGTCCTACTTCACGCCTCCCCGTGGCGCCATCTGGGAATCTCACTAGAGGTTGCGAAGTGAAGGGGGCAAATGGCGAGTTTCCTGCGCCATGAACCAGGATTAGTGTCGGAAAAACAAAACAAGACCTTATCCGGGCTACTCCGACATATTTGGAGCTCAGGCCGGAAAGGATTTCCAGGACTTAGTCAGGGTCTTGGAAAAGAGATGGTGGCGGACGATCCCTATAAGGGCCAACGGCAGCGCTCACATCCCGGAACGGGTTACTGGCTTCGGTGTAACCGACCCCTCGTCCTAGGGGCACTCAAAGTGGAACTGGTCCTCCAGGTTGGGGGTTGTGCCGCCGGGGTAACTGCCCGGCCATTTAAAAAAGATTAAGTTACGAAGCATCAATTACAAGCCTCGGATATGGACGGATCGACTGTTGACAACCCACGCAAACGATTTAAGGACAATGAGCTTCGGATATGCACGTGGAATGTTAGATCCCTTAAAAGACCACGTGCAGCCGAGCAACTAGCGGAGGCCCTAGACTGCTGCAAAGCAGACATAACCGCCATCCAAGAAATGCGATGGGATGGGCCGGACAAAAAGAAGATGAAAAACTGCGACATCTACTACGGCAATTGCTATCGACGGCAAAAGCAGCACTTATTTGGATGCGGATTTGTTGTCGGAGGCAGACTAAGACAAGAAGTCCTCAGCTTCCGGCATGTGAGCGAGCGCCTCGTAGCAATCCGCATCAAGGCTAAATTCGCCAACATTAGCCTCATATGCGTGCATGCCCCCACAGAGGAGAAAGATGACGACACCAAGGATGCCTTCTACGAGCTCCTTAACAAGACCTACGAGCAATGCACTAGCTATGACATTAAAATTGTCCTCGGTGATTTTAATGCAAAGCTAGGAAGAGAGGTAATCTTTGATGAAACAATCGGAAAATATAGCCTGCACAACACCACCTCCGATAACCGATTCAGGCTATTCGACTTTGCGTCGGGGCGAAACATTGTCGTGGCAAGCACGCAGTTCCCACATTTCGACATACACAAGGGGACTTGGAGAACTCCTGATCAATCAACAGTCAACCAGATTGATCACATTGCGATCGACGCAAGACACTCCTCCAGTATTATGGATGTCCGTACGTTCCGAGGAGCCAACATCGACTCGGACTATTACCTTGTTGTAGTCAAGGTACGGTTGCGGATATCCCAAACTACGCCAAGACAAACTAATGCTGTGAGAAAATTCGACGTCAGACGGCTACAATCGCAAGAGATCGGCAAGTCCTTTTCCGATCGAGTGTCTCTCAATCTCTCAAGAGGTCCAATGCCGCCAGCATCAAGCATCGAAGACCATTAGAAACACTGCCAAAACGACATCAGAGAAGCCGCTGCTGATGTGCTGGGTTTCACTCGTCCACCACAACGAAACCCCTGGTTCGATGATGAATGCCGGCAAGCACATGCAGCTAAGCAAGATGCATATAACGCGGCGCTGCTTAGAAAGACCAGAGCTGCTTATGAGCTCTATGAGCGGAAGAGGAGAGACGAGCACCGGCTTCTCAGGAGGAAGAAGAAAGAGCATGAGAAGTGCGCGATCGAGGAAATTGAGAGATGCTACTCCAGGAATGAGGTTCGGAAGTTTTACCAAAAGGTAAAAATAACATGCCGCGGAAAAAAACCCCGAACCGAAGCCTGTAGAGATGAACAAGGGAACATCATAGTAGAATCGCAGTCGATGCTGAGGATTTGGAAAATTCATTTCTGCAGACTATATAACGGCGATGACGGACCAAATACCGCTGTCAGGCAGAATCAACCTTTCAACCTGGACGATGATGACCAACAATTTCGTCCACCCGACCTGGATGAAGTGAAGATAGCCGTATCGAAGCTTAAGTCCAACAAAGCTGCTGGAGCGGATGGCCTGACTGCCGAGCTCTTCAAAGCGGCAGGCGATGACTTGGTAAGGAGCATACACCAACTCATCTGTAAAATATGGTCGGACGAAAGTATTTCCGATGTATGGAACCTCACCATTGTTTGTCCAATTCTCAAGAAAGGAGACCCTCTGAACTGCGCCAACTACACAGGCAGCAGTCTCCTTAACATCGCATATAAGATCTTATCCGCCGTATTGTGTGAACGCCTGAAGCCGTTCGTCAACAACCTGATAGGTCCATATCAGTGTGGCTTCAGGCCAGGAAAGTCCACCATCGACCAGATATTCACCCTACGGCAGATCTTAGAGTTAACCCATGAGCTTCAGATCGATACCCACCACCTATTCATCGATTTTAAGGCCGCGTATGACAGCATCTATAGAGACGAGCTAAATAGAGCAATGTCTAGTTTTGGCATCCCTGCCAAACTCGTCCGTCTGTGCAGGATGACGATGGAGAATGCACGCTGCTCCATCAAGGTCGGTAAAGATCTCACCGATCATTGATGTCCAGAAAGGACAAGGCGATGCGCTGTCATGCGATTTTTTCAACATCGTACTTGAAAGAATAGTGCAAGACTCACGAGCAAACACAAGAGGCACTATCTTTCAAAAGTCCGTCCAACTGCTCGCATACGGCGACGATATTGACATAATCGGGAGAAAGCAGCGCGATATCAGTTGCGCTTTCGCGAGTATTGAGACGGAAGCGGGGAAAATGGGTTTAGCGGTCAATAAGGGCAAGACCAAGTATATGCTGTCAAGCAAAAAGGACAACCAACACCGACGTCTCGGACAGAACTCCACCCTCGACAGATATAACTTTGAGGTAGTTAAGGACTTTGTCTACCTAGGCTCCGCTGTAAACACAGACAACGACACCAGCGCTGAGATCAAGCGAAGAATAACTCTTGCCAACCGCTGTTTCTTTGGGTTAAGAAGGCAATTGAGTAGCAAAGCCCTCTCTCGGACAACAAAAGTCACCCTTTATAAGACTTTAATAATCCCGGTACTGCTCTATGGCGCAGAGGCATGGACATTATCAAAAATGGATGAGGGTGTTCTTTGTTGCTTCGAGAGAAAAATTCTTTGGGCGATCTTCGGTCTTCGTCTGCATTGATGGTGAGTGGAGGAGGAGATACAACGACGAACTGTATGGACTGTACAGCGACATGGACCTAGCCAGAAGAGTGAAGATCCAAAGACTGAGATGGCTGGGGCATGTAGAGCGCATGGACACCAATGCTCCGGTCCGAAAAGTTTCCGAGTCCGCCCCCGAGGGACAGCGCAGTAGAGGAAGGCCAAGACTCAGGTGGTGCACGCAAGTGGAAGAGGACCTCAGCCAACTTAGCGTGGGAAATTGGAGGCAGCTAGCCAGGGATCGAGGTGGCTGGAGAAGCTTGTTGACTGAGGCCCAGGTCCACCCCGGACTGTAGCGCCACCTAAAGTAAGTAAGTAAGCAATTTGTATGTACATAAGTGTAAGTCGTAATTTAAGTCATGCTAAGTAAGCAATAAATTTGTATAAATAGAATTAAATTTGAAGCAATAAATAAATAAATAAAATAAATAAAGCATGCACCCTGATCATACCGCCGGAGCAAAGAGTTCCGACGTTAACAGGTGGTGTGTGCTATTGAAGAATTCGAAGCTACTTTCCTGATGCTCTTTATCTTACCTTGAACCATCACCATTTCGACAGCTTCTAAAAAATCTTGACCCCGTGGAATCTGGTCAGCAATCCGAACCGAATCCAATGCTTGTCGTTTGTGATATGCATCTTTGTAAAACATGAACCGATCGTCTTGCACGGTGCGTTACCAAATCCTTTCAGCTTCATTCCAGGGTATTTTAATTTTACGTTCTCCAGCTTCTCCATAAGTGACTTATGCATTATGAATACATTACTTCCATTATCCATAAAGGCGATGTAGGGTTGTGCGGCAATGATAACTTGTACATGGTTGCCATCCGAATTGATGAGTTGCACTTTGCTCACGTCTCTCGACTTTCCATTTTCCTTGACCCGGCAATTCTGGGATATGTGTCCGAATTTATTGCATCGGAAACACCGCGTCTCTTTAAACCTGTCTGGACAGTTTGCTGCCAAATCTGACGCAGACCCAAAATTGTGACATCGTCTAGATGAACTAGAAGGTCCACCATGGATCAAATTTGATCTGCTGGATACGTCGGGCTTATTGACTTCAGCACGCTGTTTTGGCATCTGTCTCTGCATCCTCTTATATGTTTCTAATTTGAGTTCTAGCTCCTCCAACGTTGAAGCTAAAGAACAGCTTTTTAGCAACAGTATCCGGAATCCCGTTTATGATATACTCGATCAGAGATATCTCGTCTACAAAACCCTTACCGATTTGCCACATCACGTATAGGTATTCCAATAAATTTTCTGATGCAACTTTTCTCCTAGACTCCAGTCGTTTGTGCACCTCGATGCTTGATGTCTTCTTCCCGAACTACTCCTCCTCTAGAACAGCCTTCAACAGTCTGTGACTCCCTCCATTGCTTTAACAACCAGTTTGGCAGCACCCTTTAACAGTCGTCGTGAGTAGAGGTATTATTGCATGTCATTACACTCGCAAAATGTGGAAATTTCCTCAAATTCCTGTACCCATCTGGCGTAATCTTTTCCCACCTCTCCAGATGATGCTGAGTAGTGGGCTGACAAGAATCGCCGACCGCCGACCGCCAACCGTCCACGCTGCTGCTATTCCCAAGACTGCCTCTCTTCTCGTTCCGGGCTGCACTTAAATCTAGTCCCACAGTCGTATCGCACTTAGGAGTCGGCACCAACTATACAAAGGCAAGGGTCAGTACTGATCCCGCCGTCAGAACACCCACCACGAGCAATATCGTCTCTCCTTCCATCGTGCTGTTGTTATGCCGATAATCGATCGCCACTTGAGTTTTTATTGCGTAGTGACTAGGCAATCCGAAACGTGAATCACTCACGCCGTTGTTGCAGTGCCGATCCCTTGCAGCTGTGCTATGGGGTCAAATCGAATATCTTATAGTAATAATATTTTGGGTACGCATCTCAAGTGCACTGGGTGAAACACTAGCGTATTTCAGATGCCGTCCCATTCATAAGTTGGTAAGTGGATTGGTTTTGTTTGGATTGGTCTGTTTCTGAAGTGGAGCGATGTTTGTTTTTCTTTTTTCCCTTCGATGCAACATTACTCACCCTCCCACACCCTCCTTAAACCTGTTTATTTTCTAAAAATGAATCATCGTTTGTCATGTGAGATGTGGCACCGGAATCAATATTCCACTTTCGATTCATTGAATTTTTGCCGTTCACTAGTAGCGATGCAAATAGCAAATTTTCATCTCTCTTTACGTAATTTTTATTTTTGTTGATATTTTGAGCAGGCTTTTTTTTGCGAGCAGGTTCTTGCAAAATGTCTAATTTGTTTGCATATATGGCAAGGAATCTTTTTTTTTAAACAAATATTGCAGTTTCACTTGATTTCGGATCGAGACTCGATTCTTGAAGCAAAATTGTTTTCACATATTCAGTTGTCAAACTCTTTTGTGTACTCGTATTTTCGATCGTCATAACAAAAGTGTAAAATTCATTTGGCAAGCCTCCCAACAATATAGACACAATAACTTCATCGTTTAATTTCAAACCTGCGTTCTTCACACGCGACGATAGAGAAAGCATTTCTCTGTTTTCACAAGTATTATGCAGTGTCTAAGCCGTCGATGTATGAAAAAATTGATGGGTCAATCAATAATGTTATTTTGGATAGAGCCTTTAAATCGTTTTCTCTGACTGGTGCTAAAGTATCTGATGCTAATGCGGTTTGTGTATAGCTCCAAAGAACCTTTATCAAGAGGTAACTCTTCAAATGTCTTTTCCATACATTACAATTTTCGCGACCTCGTAATTTTTTAAATGATATTGTACTCGTATACGTTAACATTTTTATTTTATTTTTTTCACACGATTGAGTTTTTTGGACTGTTCTTGAACTAAATTCTTTTACCTCTTAAAAAATTTCATTTGCTATCGCAATAAATTAATTTATTTTCACTAATTGGATATAATTTTTTGATACACAACCTGATAAAAAGGGATTTATTTGCACAGTGGCAAAGCACAAAAAACACAACCGCTCTGTGTTAGGTAACAAAAAAGAGAGTTAATTTGACAATATTGTATATGGTACATATGTACAACTACAATGCTTGACATTTGTCAACGTTTATATAAATGTTTATTCACAGTTTTAAACTATAAGGATAACTTTTGTTGTTCGATAGAAGGATTCACTAGCTACCTTGATCGTACTTTCTTTAATTTAAAAAAAAAACAGGTTATTTATTATTTTATTATTAACTATTTTTTTTTTTAAGAAACAGGCTTAGTTAATTGAACAAGGTCATCACTCTTGGTAAATAAATGTTTACATAAAGGTGCATTCAAAAGTCGCGTCTAGATGTCAGTAGTGAATAATATCTGAACGTTATGGTGACTTCAACTTACCACCTAGATGCGACTTAACACTACTAGATCGCATCAAGGGATTTTTTTTGAAAAGTAAAATCTATGTGTATATGCCAACAGTTTTTGCATTTTGTGTTTGTTTCATTAGCGGATTTTGGTCAAAATTAAATGGCTGTTCTGGAAGTCCTTAAAGACATGCTCGTGGTGGACATTTCTATATAGAAAAGTAGCCGAAGTGGGTGCAACCAACGGGTCACATCACGAACTTCCTGATAAAAATTACTTGTAGTATTATTCTCTTATATGACATCTTAATCCAAAAATGGTAAAGAACAACAGATAAAAGTTGACCGATAGATATTTTAGTACATTTTTTCAGTCTTCTTTTAATAAAAGAAATGTATGAGAGATTGTGTGATTTATAATTAGTTTGCTATCGACGACTTTCTTCTTTAAAATGTAAAATAACGTCGAGAAGTGTTTTTGTGAGCAAGCGCCTATGATCCTCTTTGTCTCAAGTATAAGATTTTAACCTGCTTTGATAGGGAAATCAAAGCAATAATTTACATACATTTCCAGAAAGAAGAGCCCTTGTTTCACTTTTTTGTAAAACAATAGTTTTACAACAAAAACTACAGTATAAATCGAAAGAAAAATATATTTTTGGTTAGAAGTATATTGTTTTTTCGTATGCTAGTTATAACTTTTCGGCTTATTTGGTAGTTTATTTTTTTTTTCGTAGAAACGTTTTCTCTTAACTTTTGACGTGAACTTGCTTTCAAATATTTCAAACTAAGTATAACACTCTAACTTGCAGAAAAACATTTTTTGTTTATTTTTTGTCAAATTCCTTGAGAATTTACGTATGTAGTAAATCTGATGATTATAGATACATACACGTACACACTGTTGAAGAATCAATGCTTACTTCATATTTCCTAGTACATGTTTTTGTTGAATTTTGTTTGTAGGTTCTTAGGTCCTATGCTTCATAAAATAAAGGCACGCCATTGTATTTGACTCAAATAAGTTCTTAAAATTATGGTATTCAATATTAAACTTATGTACTCTATGTATTTATGTGTGTTAAGTCAATTATTACATGTTTTGTGTTAAATATTTCGTTATACTGAATATTGTGTAAGCGTCCTTACTAATTTTCAATATAATCAATAAGAAACAATTGGATTCATGAAAAAGTATTATTTTTGAAGACTAAAAGTGTTTCCATTTAGTATGAATTAAGAATTTATTTTAAATATATGCCTACATATACGAGATGCGTTTTTTGAGGAAAAACATTGGGACTGAGTCATTTAAATAGACTTTGTTAATGTGTTCTTAATTTCTATTCTACGAGTACAACTAGTTTGTTATCAGTAGCCAAATACATTAGTTAAGCTTATGAATGGTACAGAGCTTTCAAAGGGGACCGTAAAGTTGTTAGAAACTTGTTTAATTTGAAAATGCCGGTAACTATTTTATTCGATATTCGCGGTGTTGTTCACAAGGAATTTCCGGTGGGCCAAACAGTGAATAAACAATATCATTTAAGCGTGTCCACCGAAAGAGATCGGAATTGTGTTACAACAACTTTTGGAGTTTTCACCACGATAATGCCGATAACGATAATTTTCACCAAATAATGTCTTTTTGACGAGGCCAGATATGACCCCCTGTGACCTTTTCACCTTCGAGGTTTGAAGGTGATCCCGGAATGTGCCTATAAAAAATGTTTGACTTAAATGTATCGCTTAGAATTGAGTCATTGTGAATCCAGCAAAATAAATTCTGATGATTAATTGATTTGTGTTGCTTTTATTGACTTAGAAAAAGTAATATTTTGCCCGCATGTTATATTCATCTTCAAACCTTCAAATCTGAACTAAAATATATATGTATAACCAAAAATTTATTAGTATGGGTACAAACGAAACTGTGTATAAGGAAATATAACAATAAAATATTTTAAATCATAATATTTAAATACATACTTTAAATATTAATTAAACATTTCTTACAGCTTTGTGTTTCCGTCAATGAAAATGGAATTAGAAATTTTTTTATTCAAAATGTGCAATTACTTCCAAACCAAAGGCTGTGTGAATATGAGTGCACAACCATAATTTAAAAAGACGCACACGGTAGAGAAGTTCCTGACGACGAATTTTATGTTTTAGTGGAAACACCTTTAAAATTCAAAATTTGCTCGAATTTTTCAATTTTTTGCTTCTATTTTTTTTTTTGTTGACTTTAATTGTTTTGTAAAAAACTGGGTTGGATTTCATGCGCACATAAGTTAACATAAGTTCTTTTGTCAAAATTAAAAAGATAAAATAGGTCGAAACAGATTTTATCATAACCACTCATGTCTACACAATCTTGTTTTTTTTGAAATTACATTTTCAAGAAAAGGAAAGGAAAGGAAAGGATAGGAATCTTTAATCAACGAATAATGGTTTTATTGGCTACATATCTTTTAACAATACGGACTAATGTAAGTGGGCATGTTCCGCGTGAATCAGAAGTGTTTTTCACTGCTCAAAGGTGTATTAAGTGTATTAAATATAAGCGTTGTTTATATTGATATTAATAACCTATTTAACATCGTGTGCTTAATTTATGAAGTGTCGCAAAAAGAAATATGATAGATCGTGGGAGAAAAAAGTTTGTTATTGAAATTAAAAAAAACGAGACCAAGATTATCAACAAATCCCGAAAATCAAATTAAAATACCTATAAGATAAATATATGGTGCCTGGCATTTTGAAGGTTAATGATTTACAGAAGGTAAATCTTCTGTTAACAGACAATGGGTATAATGGTGGCGTAACTCTAATCTAATGTACCAATGTACCAACCAATTTTGGCAATGTAAGAAACAAATCTAATATTGTCTTGCAGAAGAAGCTGACAGTCAATTGCAATTATTTGGCGATTGTGGATACACCCGTATGCATATATACAGAGAATATTTCATACAATAGCGAAACCTACACGGAGCAAATACAGAAGATGCTAAAGGAACAAAGGGAATATGGAAAAAGCTACATATACACATCTGGCAAAGTTGTAAAAGAACGAACCACAGTTTAGTTAGAGAACTATGGAAAAACTGCAAAGAAAGAGTAACACTTAAAAACGAACTTAAAATAAACTGGGATCCTGATTCGTATGTGCTACGTTTTTTTGTTGCTGGAGATATCAAATTCGAAAGAAAAGAAAAGACTTACTAGTCCGAAAAAAAGGCGGTACACCAATATATTGTTTTTGAAAATATGTAACATATATGGTAAGAGTTTTAGTATTTTGGAAACATAACGTTAGACTCAGTCTCTGTGAGTCGAAGAAATTCATGTTGCACATTTTGCGAAACATATGCGTTTACGAATTTGGTCATACTTTCTCACATAGTCTCAAACAAAATTAGTAGTTCGTGGATCTCCGCAGAGAATAAACGTGAAAAAAAACAGTGACCTAGTGTTTACACCAAAGAGAATTGGTCGATATTTTGGTATTAGACTCGGTAGCCTAGCAGTTAGCGGCGCCGATCAGTCGTTCATTGATCTCCGTGAAGAACAGACGTGTCTCGGTTTCTTGTGCGGAATAGTGAATCGAACATTTTGTTGAAGTTATAAGTTAGAAACAATTTCTTTAAGATATTCGGTAGCCTAGTGTTAGTGGCACTAAACCGACAGTCGTCCATTGATCTCCGCAGAGAAAGGATGTTGTTCGGCTTCTCTTTTTAAGTAAAAAAGTGGATTAAAAATTTTCAAATATCGCAGAAGAGACAAAGTTTGCAAGTGTTCAGTGGCCTGACGGTAGTGGCGGTGAACCGATCAGTCGTTCATAGACCTCCGTGAGGAATAAACGTGTTTCGGCTTTCAAAGTGAAATAAAATAGTATCAGTTTCGTAAAACGAACATTAAGAACTCTTTTTCCAAGTGTATCGGTAGCACGGTGATAGTGGCATTAGCCGATCACCATGCCATAGCGTACGCAGACGACTTGATCGCGTACAGATCAGGTCCAAAGATTGAGGTTATAAACATTCTTTTGCAACGTGACTTCGATAAAATTAAACAATATTGCGACGACTGGAAGTTGAAGATCAACTTTCAGAAGTCGGAAACCATTCTGTTTAGGACGCCTTTGTCTGGGGCCTCTGCGGATACCAGAAAGAATTGGCAAAAGTTTCAGATCGTGGGACAACACGGGCAGCCACTTGTTTTTCGAAATAAAGTCAGATACCTTGGGATCTGGCTAGATCAATATCTGTATTTTATCAAACATATAGATGTTGCTCTGGCCAGAGCCAAATGTGATTTTGCCCTTACAAACAGACTGTTTTATAGCAGTAAACTCGATGCGAGGGTAAAGATGATCTGCTACATGGCCCTTATTCGGCCTATGCTTACATTTGGTTGTCCTGTGTGGTTCAACGTGAGAGCAAGTCTTTTGGAAAAGATTCGGGTGTTTGAGAGGGCTTGTCCGACACCAGAGTCGGAGTACAAAAATTTTTATCCTAACGAGGTCCTTTATAACAGGGCGAACCTAATACGAGTGGACAACTTCGTAATTAAGCTGACTCGAAGGCACATTGCAAGAGCAATGGCCTCGACGAATAACATGCTTACTACCCCAATCACCTTTATCATGAGAGTGTGCGCTCTAACGGCTTCGTTCCACCGGAAGCATTCCTCTACCTCGATCAGATAGGGTTGATCCAGGATAGATCAGCGGTCCCGTTAATCTTCCATGTTGCTCGGACAGCTGGGGACAGGCGACTCAACTACAACAGAGACGTCGCACATGGCAGGGTGGATCGTCTCAGGTTCAGTAGGGCGGTGGGGAATCGCGATAAGAGGGATGTTGTTCGGCAGCACCAGCATTTCTGGTGGTTGAATGATGGGGAAGATGTTTCGTCGTCGTTTCCAATTACGGACCAGCCTCACTAATGAGGCAGAGTTGACCAATCTATTTGCTTTGTAAATAGCGATGGCCAGCTTACATAGGTTTAGGTTAGCATTTAAGAAAGATATGTATATATTAGTATATATAAAGGTATATACAAATATATGTATATTATTGTGTATAATGGCTATGTGTTTATATGTGTGTATTGTGTATGTAGGTTAGCTAGACTAAGGTTTATTTTAAGTTAGATATTAAGTTTTTATAAAAAATACAAAATTTTGTCCATATGCTAAGTTTTTGTTAACAATGTTTTTCTTAGCCTTAAGTATAGAAAATAAATATCATAAAAAAAATGTAAATGAAGTCGAAAGACATAGATATAAGAATTTAGAGTAGCTTAGAGTGCCTGTGTAGGGCCAGTAAGTTAGTATAAGATTGTTTAGTAATTTTAAGCTAGCATTTAAGCATTTTTTGTTAGTATGTAAGAGTTATTGATTAATAGAATAAAATGCATTTAAAACTCAGTCTCAAACAAAAAAGGTCTTGTGTAAGCATTGATGAAAATTGGCACCAGACTGTGGGCTTGAGAATGAGCAAGTCCTCTTCTCTACAATTCATGTACTAACGAAGGCCAGCCATCACAGTTCAGAAAACTTTATACCATTATGTTATACTGTCGACCAAAACACACAATTCGTACCATACAGTAATCAGTCTACATCAAAATAATTGGCCCATGCTTTATTGAGCGGGAATTCTCGTCAATCGTTCAACATCGTTATAATCAGTTTTTTTTAAAAATGCGTTGTACAATAAGTTAATATAACATGTATATTATTGTTACCAATTACGTGTTCACGCCATGACGCCTACAATGCAAGAGAGCTAGCAATTGTTCTTTTACAAGGTAATTTAAGTATAAGAAAACAGAATAAGAAGAACAAAGAAAATGCAAAAGAAGTTACGTTAGAGAGCGAATTCATAATTAGAAAATAGGTGTGTACTAATACAGGGTATACTTTGACATTTTTGGCGTAAGACAAAAAAAATAATATATATATATTCATTTGTATGTTTTGATTCTAAAACATTCAGCCCCCCTGAAGGACTCCGGTCTTTCAGAAAACGGCAAAGGGGCCACCTTTACAATGGGTCGAACACAATTTCCATCCTTAGTACGGACTGTGACGACACGACATCTGCCATCCTCTCCAGGATGAACATCTACAATTCTACCCAAGGCGGAAGGTTGGGTTCCTTTAGCAACACCATATCATTCTTTCGCAGATCTCGTTGAATCGTCTCCCATTTAGAACCCTTTTGTTCATATGGTCAAGAAATAGAGCGAGTGACAAAAGTTTATTTCGCTGAGGCAAAGATTTTTTCTTTTTAAGAGTCCCGCTGTTATGAGACAAATTATAGCACTATTAATTTCTTGAAATGAGAGAGCTTGGAGGTTTCGTAATTCCGATCATAAACGACGATTTCTATGGACACGAAAATGTAATCTACCACACGTACCAATTTTATTCATTTTGATGAATTAGATATAATTTTTTTTAAGATATTATTTTCATTTATATTTGATAAAAGTACTTACACTAAGTTTGACTTTCTCTCCTCCAATTTTTCACTTGGAATGTTTTCCAGCTTATGCCGAGATTCATGCCATTTATATCGTTCCATTTAAAGCAAAGTTGGACCCTTCCACCAGATATCAGACAGTGTCGTTGAGATGGTAGAATTCCTCTTTAGGCAACTTCAGCAGGATTGTTTGCAGATCAAACATGGTTCCATGATTTGACCGGAATAGTTGATATGATCCGACCATTTCTTGTGTGGTGCGGAAAGCTAATGTAAGAGAATGGATGAGTTTGTCCAAGCAAAAACTTGCATTTTGTGTAATCTGTAATGAAAGCTTGATTTTATTTGTTAGATGGGTTAGTAAAAGAGCTCCACAGAGTTCAAGTCTGGGAAGTAAAACCGGTTTGTCGGGAGAACCTTGCTCTTGGCAGCGACTAGTGAAATTGAGACACCTCCATCCACATTTTCGCTCCGGCAGTAAATCACCGTTGCATGAAATTCATAGGTCATTTTATTCGTGCACATAATCCTCGGTATTAATATTGATTCCACTAAGTGAAGGTCATCTCGATAGTAATTCAACGTTTAGAAATTTAACCTAGAATTTCATCATCCCACCCCAGTGTCTCTCTCCATAAGGCTTGGAAGAATATCTTTACAGCTACTACAACCGGAGCGAGGAAGCAAGGATGCTTCAGATAGAATACGATGTTTTGTACACAATATTGACTGGTCAAGGTTTACCTTAAACGAAAACAATCCTTGGATGGACACCATTGCATCTCGAGAACCTTTACAGTCATAGAGTTTTCGAAGTCGATAGGAGACAGTTCGCGTTGATCTTCAGGCAAGGATAACAGAAGTGGCCAGTAACTAATTGTCCATTACCAAAGATTAAAGCCAGCAGATTATAAAAAGCCAGTTGCTTAAATGAGCGCGTTGTTAAAAATGAAGCGTCTGAAATACCGTAGGTTACTGTTAACAGCCTATAGTGTTTTATCGAAGCACTTTTACCGGAGGCTTGCCTGCATTCGTCATCAAACCAGGGATTTTGTTGTGGTGGTCGAGTGAAACCCAGCACATGAGTAGCGGCATCCCTGATAGCTTTTTGGCAGTATTGCCATTGGCCTTCGATGCTTGATGCTGGCAGCAAGGGACCTCTTAAGAGTTTAAGAGAGACTCGATCGGAAAAGTACTTAGCTACAACAAGTTAATGGTCCGAGTCGATTTTAGCTCCTCGAAACGTTCGAATATCCATAATGCTGGATGAGTCCATAATATCAGGAGTCCATGATCAGGAGTTCTCCAAGTCCCATTGTGAATATGGTGATAGGGAACCGCAAAGTCGATTAGCATAAATTCGTTATCGGAGGTGGTTTCGTGTAGGCTTTATCTTCCAACAGTACTACCAAGGATGCTCTCTTCCTAACTTTGCATTAAAATCGCCAAGGACAATTTTAATGTTATAACTAGCGCATTGTTGGTAGGTCTTGCTCAAGAGCTCAAAGAAGGCATCTTGGGTGTCTCCATCTTTCTCCTCTGCGGGAGTCTGCCTCCAACAACAAATCTGCATCCAAATAGGCGCTGATTTTGCCGCCGATGACAGTCGCCGTAGTAGATGTCGCAGTTTTTCATACTCTCTTTGTCCGGCCCATTCCATTTGAAATATCTACTGGGGAATAATTTAAAGTATCTTTAATAGGAAGGGCGACACTCACGAAGTATGTTATAAGAGTAGATGATAAATTTAAGTTTTTTGTTTAGTCTAGTTTCTTGAATACAAGCACTGGAGGTTTCGCTAGAGAGGAGGAGTTTACAAAGTTCTATTCTCCTAGTATGCTCAACTAGGCATGCTATATTATATTTTAATAGTTTAAACGTAATTACTATTCGCAGATAAGAATTTGGTTAAGGATGTTAAGATTCTTCATCCTCTTCTGAGATAGAGATTCGCCAGAATTATCAAAATTTTGAAAAAATATTTTTATTTTGGATAAGAGATTCGAAACATCCATTCCGAATAACAGTTTAGATGGTCTAAGGAATTGGTTTATTACATTATTTTTCCCGAAGTCATTTTGAATATAACATGAAAAAGGAATGATCTGCTTCTCTGCTTTATCCCACTTAATGAGGTCAGCGAATGAAGTATCTAGATGTCTGGGATTGGACACTGCGGTAAAACGTTGTTGGTCTGAAGTAACTCTATTAATCCTTGATAAGGCTTCTTTAATGACATTTTTCCTATGGGTGAGATACGCTTTTTAGGAAACACATCCTCTATAATTTGCGGGATGGTCCAATCTACAATTAATACAACAATCTTTTGATTCTTCTTAGGTTATATTTCTAAGAGGACATTCACGCACACATTTAGCGGCACATTTTACGCAGCGGAATACACCTGCACAATTTTTGGTGTGTGAGGTGTTAGCATAATGTTTAAAACAAAAGTCTTGCAGGAAATGGTTGCGGCGTTAGTTAGTACAATTGTGCTGAGAACTCATTTTTTTCTAAAATTGATATATGTATGATGAATTCTAATTTAATTGTATAGTGTATGTATTTTTATCTGATCGAAAATGCTGTTCTCAGACCGTTTTAAATTTAAAAAAAAAGTTTTCTTAATATATGGCAAAATCAAGTATTAATCGCTACTAAAGGTAGAAAAGCAATGCCTCATAACAGATACCAAGATCCAAGACCATTTGACTGTTTCGAAATTCTAAAAAATCTATTTTCAAAAGAATTGTTATAACCAAAATTGGAGTACACTTTAACATTAATAATACTCCCCCGATTACAAATTGGCGGCTCCTAGACCATTTTAAGGTGGATTACGCTCTCCCAGGTCGTTTTAAAATTCTGAAAAAAATATTTATACTATCATTTTTCAAATAATGCGCCCATGTAACCAAACAAAATACACACCACCTAAGTGCGTATCTGTAAGTCAAAAACGATTCGGTCGCGGCTTTCCCAACAACAGAGCAGCCTAAAAGTTTTATGCCCTAGAAAAAAGGAAATTAATTGTTGTATATACAACATCCAGGTACATCCAGAGATGTTTTTTAAAGTTATACTATAAAGTTATACTATAATTTTAGGCATGTCAGGACAAGTTATCACTTTCATCAGAAGAATCACAAGATTCACAAGTAAGCAGTTCTTCCTCACTTTCAACAAGGCCTTCGTCATTATTGACCAACATTTCCTGCAGTGTATCGGGTGCCTCCTTGCCACCAAACTATTTAACTTGGAATAAATTCTGGCTGATCTTCCATCCACTTTCAGCTGGTGTCAACTGAATTGATACGTTTTTTTTCGCGTTTTTGCAAGCACAAAATGTGTAGTTGCCTCTTTTTATTTGTTGCAGAAGTGTGGCCTTATTTGGGGAAATAGAATGCCTTCAAAATCTAAAATATACAAAATTGAAGTATAAATATATGAACAAGTTTAAGCTTTGTGCAGATGTTCTAACTTCTAATATTTTTAAAAACTTTATTTGATGTTGGCTTACAGGTCTTACAGAAAATTTCATATCTGGCCTTATTCTATTTGATGCTGACTTACAGGTCTTACAAAAAATTTCATATCTGGAGAGAGAGCTTTGGTTTTGTAAATATCAAAGACGATCTTTTCGAATTTTGATATGTCCCCTCCAGGGAAAATAAATTCATTGCCAAGTTGGTAAGTCTTTCCTGCAAATCTAGTCTCTTTCTCAAAATACCTACGGGCTCAATCTTTCCTTTTGTAAAAATGGTTTATAGTCACATTCTGTAAAGCTGTGAAATCCAATAAAAGCAGCAGAAAGTATGGGTCCCAGTTCCTGATACAATTCATTGATGTTAATGTATTTAATTGTGTTCTTAGTAACTGTTCCAACTGCAATCCATACTTTTGGATTGTTTTTAAGATACGGAAGATAATAAAGTGCTATTTTTAGCACGTCTTTATCTGAAGATTTTATCACATCTGAACTGTCACTGGATAAAAATGGCACAGGTAGTAGCATACGAGTATCTGACTCTTCCTGTATACTGAATAAATTCTCTTATTCTTCTTTCAAAACTTTCTCTCCGTCATTTTTTTTTACTTTCAGATATTAGTGTAAAATATTCCATATGTTGCAATTCGGAGACTAGAAATGAATTAAATCTCCTTTCAAACAAGCTATTCTTTAACGCTCTTAAAAAATCAACAGGCTTTTCTGGTTTATATTCAAAACGCTATATTCAGCATTATTTTGTAAGCAATTACATCTATCTCGCTTATTGTCTTTAATTGATGGTGATATCAAGGGATCGAAAATAATGTGAATACATTTTGCATTCATTCCACAGATTATTTTAAAAAAAATATGCATTGCAATTTTTTCAAAAGTTGCAGACAAACCACCTAGAGTATGCAAACAAAGAAACCATCAACTATAATTCATTTTCATTATTTACCATTGATCCATCCAAATGGCCCGTTGCCTGCGGTATAGGAGTTCATGGGTATCTAAAAATGTCTTTAATGTCAGCCAGATTTGCGGAAGCAATGTATAAGATGCGTCCTTTTAAATTCCTTAAGCTGAGAAATCTTATTTTGTGTTATATTCATACGCAAAATTTTTTATTTCTGTTCTTGAAATTATACTTTCGAAACTTTGTTCATCCATTTCGCAATCATTTATAAACTTACATATCTCTCTTATTTGTCGCACCTTTTGCTCAAAGTTAGAAAAAAATGTTCTGTTGCTTTCGAACACACATTTCGGGTGCAAATATTAATGAGATTTTTCTTATTTTTGATATTTCGCAATTTTATTTGTAAGAGTTTTCAAATTTTCCGGGTGCGAGTCGTAAATTTTACGTCATCAAGTTTTCTTCGTGAAAATAGT